>CABFVX010000155.1:382816-421326 GCA_902151425.1 Timema shepardi | reverse complement strand
GGGGGGGGGGGGGGAGAATGAAAAAAATGACAAACTGTAAACAACTTCTATTAATTTGAAAGATGACCCTGGTTACAAGACAATCCAGGATGGCTCAGTAGTAGAGCATTGGCATGACCAGCCAAATGTCCATGACGATGAGGGAGAGATCGAAGTTCTAATCTCGGTCGGGTGTACTGGGGTGGGTTTTCCAAAATTATTTTCCACCCTCCCTCCAAGCGAATTTGGTTACACCTCCTTTAAATATAACCTTACTAATACCTAAAACCATTAGCGTAACTATTCCATGACCCTATAAGCACGGGTAGTAAGACGCGGCGCTAAAAATAATAACCAAACATTCGTTTGCGGTCAGCAATGTCGACATTTGAAGAATACAAGGAAAAAGGGGGGGAAAGTCACTTTACCTACACACATTTTCTGGGACAGCTAATTTTATATTTCAAACCTCAAAAGAAACCCAAAAAATACTTTTTTTATTGATTTAAATATGACAGATCTCTTAACCATAATTTAAGGCCCATCAGAAAGGTCTAGTGATGGTCGAATGGATGACAGCACTAGCTCGAGTTAAAAATTGGACTTCCCCCCCATTTACCGTGTATCCTTCATTTTATTAAGTTATTAGTGCTATTCTATAGCTGAACTGTTCTGTCAAAAAAAAAAGTTCCTTTCTTCACCCGCTTCGGTGGCCACGTGGTCTAACGCGCTACTCTCGTGTTGGATTAGACTGCCGAAGACGGGAAGTTCGACGTTCGATCCCGGCCGGATGTACTGAGGGTAGTGTTTCCTAAATGGTTTACCAGTCTCCCTCCACGCAGGTGCGGGTGCATTTCCTCCAAATTAAGCCTTCCTAATCCCTAACTCATTAGTGTAATAAGTACATAGGCTCATAACCTGAACAGGTAGTAAGGCGTGGTGCTAAAACTTAAGTTCCTTTCTATCTAAATCGAACTGTAGGTCTGACCTATTTACCCACCATCCTATCGTTACTAATTGAAGTTACATATTATAGGGTCAAGATTAAGTTAAAAGACAAGTAAACATTGGGGGGAAAAAACTTGACTTTTCGCTTTGTGTAAGGTAAATTTAGTAGACCAAACCTTTGTTAATGTTGGTTACATGGAATCGTTTCTAGGGGGAGTGTTTCGAAGGGTTCAACACCCTTTAAACCTACCCACTAACCCCCGAAAGTATTAAATAATACTTTTATTAGTAATTAATTTTTGTATTACTCTTCAATATCTAGGCTGGTAGCTAATTGGAGTTAGATAAGGTTTTGCTATGTCTTTATAGTTGTTTAATGTATTCATGAATAATGAAGGATGATTGTGAGGACGCGGTTGGTGTAAAAATGGGCAATGTGGATTTGAGAGTACTGCTACATACAGATGATGTATTAATCAGTGGCAGCTCGTGTATAGGCACTGCATAACTGCAGCACCCCCTATTTCCACTTTATTTTATCAATAACATTTAATATAATGAGTCTTTTTTGCTTTAATTTTTTTCTTTATTTTTGTAGTACAATATATATTCCTTAAGCTTAATGTCAGTACTTCAGTAGCCATCCCCCAGTTTATGATACAGATAAAAACATATTTGTATGGAATTGTGCGCTTCACAGTGCCAGCGACGTGGGGTTTGACTGTTGTGCGCATGGGAAGGAAGGAAGGCGGGACTGCCAGGTAGAGAGAGCACTGTTGCTCTCGCAGTGCCGGCTCTGGCGTGATGGTGAAGGAAGTTTTTTTTTTACTCAGCGTGTGTTGTGCTTAAAAACCGTGTACCATATTCTTGAATGTGATAAAGTGTACAAGAGTGTAGAATTAGATTATTATTCTGCTTCCAGCTATTCTATTTGGTTCGGGTTTTTTTTCGGTTCTTTTATTTAACAGAAAACTTTAACCATGGCCTTGCATCCCCAAGAAATAAGTTCTGTGACTGTAAGTGAACTTTACCAGCTTAAGTTTTCACAGCTATCTCTACGTGAGAAAGTTACAGTTAAGAAAAGAGGTCGTTCAACACCTGATATTCTAATATCTCATCCAGGCAAAAGCAACAACAAGAAATATATTCGTAGCTTTAATTCTGAATGGTACCAACGGAAAAGTTGGCTTTGCGGCTGTCATCCAGAGATCAAGGAGAAAATTATTGAACTTTTTGCGAAAATTAAAACAAGAGGAATGGATTTCATTTTTAAACGAATAGATCAAGCTTGAACTGGTGACCTGGTGGTCTAGGGGTCAGGTGTTAGACTTCTGTGATGGGGGTCCAGTGTTCAATCCTCGGTCCCGGCACAGACTTATCTGAATAACAAACCCTTCCTTCACCTCTGACAAGCCGTGTAGTAATCACAACTTGTGAATTGTGGGGAATGCCAGGCCTCCACCGTGGTTCGGATCCCACGTTAAACTGTAGGTCCTCCATTTCATCTCACAATCAGCCTACCATTATACATTAGCGTAAGTGCGTATAGCCCGAACGGGTAGTAAGCAATATGTGGTGCTAATAATAATAATAATAATAATAAAGCTTGAACTGTAACAATTTAAGTAAAAGTAAGTAAAAGAGTTTTTATTTTTTGTTAATATTTTATCAAGTTCTTGAATAATTTTTCTTTTCATACATTTTTTCCCCCCTTTTACACAATTTTAAAACAAAGGCTAAACATTTTCTGGAGCAGCACCCCCACTGATTTTAGCTACGAGCCGCCACTGGTATTAATGGCTGAAGATGAAAGTGACTTGCAGAATGCATTGAATCGTGTGAGTGTGGTGACAGGCAGACTGGTTCTTCGTATAAATGTCTACAAAACTAAGGTGACATAGTTTTTGATAAGGACAGATCAGGAAATGATTGTCAGCTTATTATAAATGGAAAACCGTTAGTAGAAGTGAATGATTCTGTGTATGTGGACAGAATCTTATGTAAAAATGGATGGATAGTTGGTGAAGTCGACAGATGTGTGAATTCATCTAGGAAATTAGTTGGTTGTCAGTTGACTATTGCAAATGAAGTTGTATCTAAAAAGATAAAGGCAGTAGATAAAAATGTGTAGACGCCAACATCGTTTTATTGATGTAAATCGTGGGGTTGTCAGGAGAAACACAAGAGCAAGGGGAATGCGGTTGGAATGAGATATTTAAGAAATGTATGCGTAAAAACTCGAACGGACAGCGTCACTAACGAATGGGTACTGAAGGAGTGCGTTTTTAACGTTAATCCAATAGGTTAGTATGAAAGAAGCGTCTTACGTTGGTTTGGACATGTTGAGAGGATGAGTGTGGATCAAGTGACGAAGCAAATATATGAAGGTAGAGTGTGTAGCTCAAAAGGAAGGGGTAGGCCATTTAGGACGTAGCTTAATGTTGTATGTTGTAGATGATGTGTGAAAAAGAGACCCATTAAAAGTTTTAAGAATAAAAGGGCATGTATGATTCGGTGTATGGATGTTGAAGCGGGAGAATCAAGAATAGGGAAGTGTGGAGAAATTAAGTGAAGATGGCTTGATTACGGAATTGTTTTTTGAGCGATATACACAGTTTCTTGCCTACCTCGTAAAGGAAGGCGTGATTCGGTATGTATACATAGAATTAGTTACACCTACAACATCAATTATATCAATCATTTTAAATTGCTTTTAGAGGGATTCAATGTAATTACTTGACGTCTGTTGGAAGACTTGAGGGTGCAAACGGCCGTTCTGCATGCTTATGCTAATTGTTGGTTTAAAATTTTTATTTTTTTCAACTGAACGATGTAATGATATTGGTTTGGATTACTATAAATTATGTAAAAAGTCATGGATGAAGGTAATTTTTATTTCAAGTAATATAGGTAGAGTATCCTTTTAAGATTCATCCATGAAGAAACACGCACTTCTCAGAAATAATGTTAAAAGGATTTCACCTTTAAAATATATTTTCTTATACCATGTTTCCTGTTAAAAGAACAACTCCGTATACCAATAAGAAGCTAGCCTTCACAACACCTGTCGCCAGGACTCTTTCTATTAGTTGGTTTTTACACTGTTGACGAGGGGAGAAACATGCAAGGGGTATGTCATATATAAACCTTTGTGCGTATGTTAAAGGCATCTCCCGCCCACGCACAAGTCACACAAGCGCACACCATCCGGGATCCAAACATCTACACCGGGATCTATCCCGCCCACGCACAAGTCAGTCAGAGCCACACACTGGCAGTCAGTCTAACTCAGTATAAAATAACTTACATTAATATCACAAGTGTGCAGTGATATAAAACATTTAATTGGAATATGTATACGTAATTAACAGGTGTCATTTAAATAAACCGTGTGTGAATAAACAGCCATCAACAGTTCTCTTTCTTCAATTTTATTAATATACCTATTTAATTAGTGCTCGAACACGGAGCTATAGACAGCTGGTTAAACGGTATCTTTTCCGTACAGTGATGATAGGCGCTCGACCACGGAGCTATAGACAACCTATACATCATCACAGCATTATTATATCAGGGAATTAATCCGTAGTGTTTCAATCGACGCCCAAAGCGGGGTGATTGATACCATAGTGTAACAATTGACGCCCAAAGCGTGGGGCCATTAATTCACAGTATTATAATTGGCGCCCAACGTGGGACTCTATTGATTCAATAGTCTTCCAACAGACGCCCAATGCGGTGCCATTAATTCATAGTATTACAACGATTTTAATTAGATAAATAAGCTAGTTTTTATAAAGAAGTAAACACAGCTAGCTACTTTTAGTAATTTTTACAGAACTATAAATTTGATATTTGATTTCTATATGCCTTAAAATGTTATTTTTTTAAATTACGAGCCAACTATTATATTTTAGTCGTATGCAGGGCTGGATTTAATGTGGGAGTGTAGGGTATGCGAGAAAAGGGCAATGTTTTTGTAGGTTTCTTTCTAGTAAAACTTTTTTTTACGAAAATAATTCATATATTGCTTCAGTAATAACACAATAGCTTAATTTTCCTCAGTTGGTGATACCAACAATTGTTGAATATCTGTGATGAACATTGTGGAATCATGTTAAAAAAAATTAAAAAGAGTAAAAATAGTCATTAAATTCCAGGACATCCTTGACAGATATTCAAGAGCTGTTGATATCACCATGTGAAGAAAACTATCTATTTTTGTACTAAAGAAATATTTTATTTATTTTGACCAAAAATTTGTTTTGCTAGAAAAACTGCAAAAACACTGTCCCTATCCCCTCCTCAAAGATATTATTTAAATAAGGAAATATTCACATCACAATAGATTATATTTGCTTTGAACCAAAATTATCCTTTATAAAGTAAAGAATATGTGGTCAGAAATAAGTAAAATTCGTTTTAGTTTTGTCGTATTGTTTTGAGATCTTACTTTCCATGACTACACTCTTCAGAACCAATAGCGATATATATTTATTTTATTGCATCAGTTTGTAAAGGCTTTGATGCCACCCTCCCTAAAACCCGTGCTTGTTTGAATGTTGTATTAACCGTGTGTTTAGAAAGTACACGTTAGATGTCACAATGAAAGTAAAAGTAGTAGCCTACGCTACCCTGTGGTTTCACTCCGTAACTGGCATGTAAAGCGTTGAGAGAGTAGGAGAGACTATATCTCTCTTTTTCTCTCTCTCGGCCAGGGGTTTCCAACTTAAAAGTGCCTGAAGGCCCCAATTGATTTCACGGGTCTAGTGGAGGGTCTCATCATAATCAGCTAATTTTTTGTCAAGTTATGCAAAAACAAGAACAGGTATTTAATTGTGACTGGAATAGGAAATAAGAACAGTTAATTAATTCCCTTATTAATTTAATGGAATTAATATATATATATATATATATATATATACACACACACACACACACACACACACACCCCAGTAATTGAAAATAAATATATAATTGGTGTACGATATCTAGAACGGTCAAAAATTTAATTAATAAATAATGTAATTAAATATATACATTTATGGCAAGACACCATAATTAGATATAAAATTGGTAAAATTTAATTAATATATAAAAAATTAAGAGAATGATTACTAAGACATGTAATACAAAAAATTCAGTATAAATATAATTTAACATAATCAAATATTAACTATTAAATTTAAAAAGTTTAAAAAAAATACATACAATTTTGTATAAAGTCAATCTTAGATTACGCTAGGATATATAAGTTAAATTGAGGTGGGGGAGCAAATTTGTTTATAGTTTTCGTAAGTGATTTTTGAGAATTTATATTTCCTTAGCTGCTTTTTATATCCATGCTCCTGTTTTTTAAGTACCGCGTCTCACTAACTGTTAATGTTATACTTACATGTAGAGGAAATGCGGGTATTATGGAATATACGGGCAACACGGAATACCATTGTTTCGCATATGTTAAGTGTCGCAATCTATCGTTAACTATTTCAACTGTTACACAAAACAATCTCAAAGAGTTAGTGATGCCCTCACTTCAAGACAGATAAACTGATTGTTTTGTGAGAGACGATTGTTTGTTTTGGCTGTCACAAAATACTTTTACAGGCTAGTGTTTATCATGCTATATTTCTCTTCTGTTCTTATAAATTCTAATCAACATTAACTATTAGGTTAAGGCTCATTCATGCTGATCTTTGAGATAAAACAATATTTTACTATAATTATAACCCAACAATTTTTTATTTTTTTTCCAAAACGGAGAGTCGGGCAATAAGGAATACTACCATTCCATAATGCCCGCACATTTTGAAAGTATTTGGCAAGTGATTTATTTTGTCAACGTAAGCTTAAACATCTTTCCTAACACCTAAGAAATATTTTAAGAGAACAATGTAACCTGATACTATTTTAAACTACACATTTTAATAATTCATTATTAATACTGATTTAGTAATTAGTTAATTTTATTATAATGTATTATTTCAATGATTCGTTACTATTACTATTTTGTCTTACACATAATATTTGCATGCTTTTTTTTTACACTTTCTTATGAAACATTTGTTAGTTTGGGTAAATATAATTAATTTTGTATATAAAATGGGTAGTATTCCATATTGCACTCCCTATTCCATATTGCCCTCATTTGTTCCAAATCTCTTTTAAGTGCTCATACAGGATATTAAACGTTATTAATTTTGCTTTAGGCACTAAAAATAGTTAAAAACATATTAATAAGTTTAATATGAAACTCGATGACAAAATGTGAAAATACGTTTTGCTATTAATGAAAAAGTACACGGTATTTAATATTACCCGCACTCTCTCTACTAATTACGTTAATGGTTTCGGGGTTGAGGAAGGTTGAATTTATAGAAAGTGAACCCACATTTGCGTGGAGAGAGAGTGGAAAACCATTTATGAAAACCACCCTCATTACACCCGACCGGGGTTTGAACCTTACTCTCCCTGTCATCAATATGCTAGTCTAGTGTGAGAATGACGCCTTATACCACGTGACCACCTAAGTGAGTTTATTCCTTGTCAATGGCTGCTTTCAATGCACGATTATTTCCGACTAGTTTAGATTCTCGTCGGCATCATTCTCAGTCTAGTTAGATAAAAACATGTGATGAGTCTCACGTCATTTTCATGAAAATTATGTTTGTTAGAAGTAATAAGCGGTAATTTAAGCATATTTAGTTACAAATAAAACGAATTTTCCGACCAAATTATACTATATTAGATACGTCAATACAATACAGCAGATTTTAGGGAGAAATTAATCAGTAAAATCAGTTGGACCTTTCATGGATTTTTCCCACACGTGACATAACTCCAATTAAGTTGCTTAATCTCTGTTAGTTAAAATAAACACATTTAAATTAATAAATTATAATAAAAGAACACAAGTCCGAGATTAACTTATACCTTGTAACTAACAATTATTATAAAACATGAAAAACAAGTTTATTTGTTATTATTAAAATCTTGATTAATCAATCATATCATTTTGAAATTAACTATGAAGGATCAATAGAATTGATTCAAAGGGTAAAGATGGTGGTATAATTTGATTATATTAAATTTAAGCAAAGCAGAAAGAAACTAGATAAACTAAATAATTGAATCATATGAATTGACTATTATCTTAGCTGCAGTCCCGTTTCTTCGATTTGATGGCTGTGTTGGCAGTAGATTACTTTTACAAGAAACTTCGTGAGCGTAAAATATAATAATCACCGCGCTCAGCATGCGGCCCGCGGTACACCAGTTGGAAACCTCTGCTGTATCGTAACACTGGTAGCAGAAGATGTCTGAGGGCTTCCATCCCCCTACCCCTCCACAAACTGGCTGCCGAGCTACACGCAAGAGGGGATGTGGAGAATTAGATGAATGTGTCTACTAATAAATAATACTGCCGTAGAACCTGGTTATACAGTCCAATTTGCATAGGAAGAACCTTATATGACAGCTATAAAAGTCGCTATATCTACTTTCACCTACTGCAGCTGTCTACTTTCTAAATATGTTATCAAGATTTATGAAATAATACTAATTATATAATAAAATTTTATCGATGTTGATCATTAAAAATATGTTTATATTTAATATAAAACCCTTCCTATGAAAATTGAACTATGGCAATGCTGTGGGGAGGGGAGTGCTTAATTTATATTTATAGACGCATACCATGAAGGTGTTTATTAGCACCTTGGGATACTGTACACAAGTTTTATTCAGGGTTTCTGACTGTGGAGGTCCGATTATTTGCCAGGTGAGTATTAGTGCAGTTACATGGGCGCCCATATGATTACTTTTAGAGACGGGGGAGGGGGGGGGGGGCGGGTCGTGATAAGAAAAATCCTTACCTCCTTCAAGGCTGTCAAACATTTTAGTAAATGTACAGGATACTAAAATACTGCTTGAGAATCAGTAATTAGCTAACAAGTACGGTACCTTATTTTAATATGTGAAAGGTCTATCAAAAACTCACACAATTTTTTCCTGTTCTGTTCATTATATTTATTTATAAAGCTACACACAAAAAACTTGAGCAAATGAATGTTTTAGCTGAATTTAAAAAATGTCATTGAAAATTAATATTACATGTGTGATTATGGTGTTTAAAAGCTACATTTCAAATTAATTAAAAGTTTGTAGCAATTGTTTTTGTCAATGCAGAAGTTACAACTGAACTATTCAATTACTGTTATAATTACAGTATAGAACATTGTGATCGTGATGGGAAAAATTAATTCCACCATGATATTTAGTACTTTTCACAGAAAGTAAACTGCAGATTTCGCTTGTTCTTAGAAAACTTATCTATAGCCAATTCTTCCAAATTCAGCTTTTTTACTCTGTCTCTGTGAACACTTAATCAGCACAATCTTGAAAGACGCTCTTGACTCATTGTGCTCCTCAGCCATGTCTTCACTCGCCTGAGGGTGCTAAATGACCTTTCCACAATGCTTGTTGTAGGTGGGATTGTCATATAATTCAGTAGAGCCCTCTTAACTGAAGGAAAGAATGTAGTTTCTGGAGGATATCACTTAGCTTAACTTTTTCACCATAGTCCTTATTTTTTACAAAAATCATACCAGGTTCTAGCTTCCGCTTCCAGATTTTCAATGTCATAAAAGTGCAACAGTTCCTTCATAGCTTCGATAAAAAAGCATATTTTTTCATATTTTTCACCAAGTTGGGATGAAATAAAATTAATTTAAATGGTGTCTCATTGAGATCTGTAAATCTTGATTCAAGCGACATAATTAGAGAGTCTAAGTAAGGAATAAAAAGAGCTAGCTGCTCTGTACTAATCAAGTGGAGTAGCCACAGGAATGTTCGAACGATGAGTTTGTCTTGTAGAATTTCTAGGCATTTTGATGTCAATTTCTATAAAATCACATGTATCTCTTGTTCCCATGAAAATTTCAACAATTTCTTATTCTGATTCCACCTTGTGCTTACGAAAAACCTTCAGAAGCTCCTTCTTTATGGGTCGATGTACAGAATACAAATCAAAATCTACAGACGAATTTGTTCACAACTGACTCCAGATAGGAAAAATACCTGGATATAATTTTGAGACACAAGATGAACACTACAGATGATGTTGCACTGTCTAACTGGAAGGCTTGTGAGCGTGTTTCTGGGTTCGCCTCATCATTAATACTAAGATTACTAAGAGCGTCATTGATGGTTACATAATCTTTAGAAAAATGTCGTATGGAATTGTATTTTTCAGACCATCTTGTTTCACAAAAACAAGAAATATTTGGAACCTTTTTCTTTTTAAGAGTGCTGTCCCTAAAAAAAAAATCTGATCACTTTCTTTATTGTTCCAATTGTGTTTCTGATTTCTGGCACATGATTGAGATCAATGACCACTAGGTTCAATCGATGGGATGCACAATGAAAATATACAGCTTTTGGATATTTCTCTCTAATCCTTTGTTGAACACCAGTATCTTTACCAGGCATCGTGGAGCATCCGTCAAACCCTATACCAATAAGCTTAGTCATTTCTAGTCCTAGCTTTTCCGTGAATTGTAATATAGCATTTGCTACACTTTCTGCATCTAATTCATCAAGATCGGCTAAAACCATGAATAATTCTATCATACAGCCAACATAAGCATCTTCATTGATGTATCTTATTCCAAGAGACATTTGGTCTTTGCCGTTAATGTCAGCAGTTTCTTCAACCAGCAAAGAAAATGCTTCACATTCACTTACCTCTTTTACAATCGTTTCTTGGATTACAGATGCACAAATGTTGATCAAATCATTTTGTACTCTGTGAGAAGTATATTTAGATTTTCCTGAGTGTGTCCTTACATGGTCTTCAATAATTTTATCTCCTGCGTCCATGCGGAAAAGAAATAGGCCTTCAAAATTCCCACTTTGTGAGTATTCTGCGAAGTGAAATATCACGAACACTGAAAAATATTCTTTGCAAAATATATTTAAGTTTGGTTCTGTTGGTCTGAATTAGTTCAGTTATAGCTGAATCCATATGTGCAGTTATATTTTTCTTTTTTATTTCAGCAGAATCACAGAAGTTTTTGGCATCAGTCACAGCTTCTTGTTACCACTGGGATTTGGCTGTACCCTTGCATCTTCATGTAAATGCTTAAAGTCCTTTTGAGCTTTAACCACGAAGGCACTAAAAACACCTCTTCTTAAAATCGGTTTAAGCAACACACAATACTTACAAAGTCCGCCTTTTAAAGAAGGCGAATATACCAACCAGGGATATGCGTCCAACTAACCCTTCAGAAGTTGGCGTTTATATTTACCAAAATTGACTACGAAACAATGGCCAAAGCTATTATTTATGCTTTTAGTGAGGATTACTCCATCTAGATATCATATTCTGAAAATTGACTACATCTTTCTTAGAATCGTGAGAAAAAAAACTTTACCCCTTGGATTTGTTAACAGTTGGTACTTTACATCATCTGAAACATACGAAAATGAATTATCCCAATATTGGCTCAAATCATAACGTACAGCAAAAATTTCACAACTAAGAGTGTCTTTATCGTCACTGAAACAATTTTGCTCGACTATTCTTTCGGAAGTTGAGGGATGAGTAAATTAATTTTATGTTCCTTTTGAAGGCACAAAAAATTGTTTCAAACCCAGTGGTGGTTCGTAGCTAAAATTAGTGGGGGTGATGCTAACATGGGAAGCAAAACAGTGCATTTTTTACTTCACAGCCGCAAAGCCAACATTTCCGTTGGTACCATTCAGAATTAAAGCTACGAATATATTTCTTGTTGTTGCTTTTGCCTGGATGAGATATTAGAATATCAGGTGTTGAACGACCTCTTTTCTTAACTGTAACTTTCTCATGTAGAGATAGCTGTGAAAACTTAAGCTGTTGAAGTTCACTTACAGTCACAGAACTTATTTCTTGGGGATGCAAGGCCATGGTTAATGTTTTATGTTAAACAAAAGAACTGAAAAAAATGAATAAAATAAAATAGTTGGAAGCAGAATAGTAATCTAATTCTACACTCTTGTACACTTTATCACATTCAAGAATATGGTACACGGTTTTTAAGCACAGCACACGCCGAGTAAAAAAAGACTTCCTTCCACCATCACGCCAGAGCTGGCACTGCGAGAGCAACAGTGCTCTCCCTACCTGGCAGTCCCGCCTTCCTTCCCATCCCCCTTCTATGTGTGCACGCGCACAACAGCCAAACACCACGTCACTGGCACTGTGGAGCGCTCAATTCCATACAAATATTTTTGTATCTTTTTCATAAACTGGGGGATGGCTACTGAAGTACTAACATTAGACTCAAGGAATATATATTGTACTACAAAAATAAAGAAAGAATTAAAGAAAAAATTATTCATTATATTAAATGTTATCGATAATATCAAGTTTATATTTCTTGTTGTTGCTTTTGCCTGGATGAGATATTAGAATATCAGGTGTTGAACGACCTCTTTTCTTAACTGTAACTTTCTCATGTAGAGATAGCTGTGAAAACTTAAGCTGTTGAAGTTCACTTACAGTCACAGAACTTATTTCTTGGGGATGCAAGGCCATGGTTAATGTTTTATGTTAAACAAAAGAACTGAAAAAAATGAATAAAATAAAATAGTTGGAAGCAGAATAGTAATCTAATTCTACACTCTTGTACACTTTATCACATTCAAGAATATGGTACACGGTTTTTAAGCACAGCACACGCCGAGTAAAAAAAGACTTCCTTCCACCATCACGCCAGAGCTGGCACTGCGAGAGCAACAGTGCTCTCCCTACCTGGCAGTCCCGCCTTCCTTCCCATCCCCCTTCTATGTGTGCACGCGCACAACAGCCAAACACCACGTCACTGGCACTGTGGAGCGCTCAATTCCATACAAATATTTTTGTATCTTTTTCATAAACTGGGGGATGGCTACTGAAGTACTAACATTAGACTCAAGGAATATATATTGTACTACAAAAATAAAGAAAGAATTAAAGAAAAAATTATTCATTATATTAAATGTTATCGATAATATCAAGTGGAAATAGGAGGTGCTGCAGTTTCGCAGTGCCTATACACGAGCCGCCACTGTTCAAACCAATCCCACAAGGAGGTATATCTCTTGTAGATTGCCGTTGCTCTAGCTTCACCTTTTTCACGGTTTTACCGCTGGTATTATCAAAAAACTTCCGTATATCCATTTTCAGATAAAATTACAGAATTAGAATAATAATTCACAGCTATCTATCCACAGCTACGAATCAGTTCAATACTTAATAACAGAATTAAACATAATAATTTACACTATCGAACAATAACAAAGTCAATAGCAGACTTTAATAAATGCAGCGCGGAAAGATCGCTACAGAAACAATTGCATTCGATTTGCAAAACTGAGAAATCTCAAAATCAAATCACTCTGATTTGCAATACTTCACTTTTTATAGCGAAAATAAAATTCGAAGGAAATCGACTGCAGCGGAGAACATTCTAGTCGTTCCGAAAGCCCTGCGGAAACTATTGGTTAGAACATACCAATGGGCGGGCAGTCCGTTCACACGCAGAAGCGGGGCGCAGTGCATATACGCGCATGCGCACCGATACATACCATATACATGATATTATAGCCTCACCTCTACTAAAAGCATTACTGATTCATCGCATAGATCGATATCTCCTACGTATCGAGTATGAAGTTTTCAGCGCTATCAGTAGTTGTAGGCGGTACTAAATGTCAAACCTGCCCGTTGGTGCCACATTCAAATGTAATGTTGGTGGGTTTTATTCGTTATTGCTTTTATATTATTAACTAAAACCATTAATAATAATATGTAAATAAATATTTATTTTTATAAAGTAACCCGCCTCGGGGGCGTAGTAAGCCAACGCGCTTGTCGTGTTGAGCCCGACTGCTGAGGACGGGGAGATCGATGGTTCGAATCTCGGTTGGGTGAACTGGGGGTGGTTTTTCCTAAATGGTTTTCCACTCTCACTCTCTCTCTCTCCACGCAAATGCGGGTTCCCTTCCTCTAATTCAACCTTCCCAATTCCTAATCCATTAGAGTAATTAGTACTTGAAGCGTATAGCCCGAACGGGTAGTAAGATGCGGCGCTAAATATTATTATTATTTTTATAAAGTACATTATATCAAAATAATTTGAGTGAAGAAATAACATCTTTATCATTATTAGGTGAATTACGACAAGGGGGGCAAAATTCCCAAGTCAATTTTTTAAAAAGTACACATCTTTTTTATTAATATTTATGTATCTCCCCATTTTTTCTCATTTGTATTGTGGGTTTAAATGCATGTACTTGGTTGACATAGAAACTGATGCTTTTAGTCGGTTGTTATTAAGAGGTATATAAATATATTCTAACTTATTATATTTATATAAATATATATAAAATTATATACTTATTACTAATTACTGAAAAAAATAATATGTTTGAAATATTTATAATGATATATAAATATATATATATATATGTTTTAAATATTTAAAACATGCTTTTTGTCAGTAATTAGCAATAAGTATATAATTTTATATATTTATATAAAAATTATATTTAAGCTTTATATTTATATTTAGCTATGCAACTATCGGATACAGCCTGTGTTGTGTATTCTGTATAACCTAGTACTTACCCCTTAAAAAGTTAAAGTTGACCAACTTTTCTACACAGTTACGGATAAGTACTGTGTCCAGAGCAGATACTTTAGTATAGATTTCTTACAGACAGACTATGGACATTCTGTGTTGGAGCCTTTTCATGGACCAATATTTTTCTTTTAAAGCAGATTAATTAATCTAGTGTCAGGCCCTATCATTTGGATTAAAAAATTAATGGAAGTTTACCTACTTTGGTTTATTTAAATGTTGAGAATTAACATTTAATTACACTAACAAAAGTAATTAAATTAATTGTCCACTGATATTACTGCAATGTAGTTTCGTTTATTTATTTGTGTCACTGTTTTAAATTATAAATTTGCCTGTACAAAATACGATAGTAGACCACCTCCCTCCCCCCGTCAATTGTAAAAATGGGATGGGATGTACATTCAGCCATTTAGTCCCTAGGCTAAAACAATCGTCTTTAAAATGCGCATTGCAAATTATAAATTTAGTATGAACAGTTTCATTGTTCAGATTTTCAAGTTTTGGGTTACAGATAAGTTTCTTCCAAATGGCGAATCTTGTTTCATCTTTATTTGGAAATCTTTGTCTAATAGATGTTATATTTAAACATCCAGGAACACAAAACTTATATTGATAGAACACCATGATAAAATGAACACTTAAAACATTTTATTAATAACAAAATACTATCACTATTAAAACACTATTTACAATTATAAAGCAAAAAACGCCATGACAGTTCACTGTTCTAAAGTTTGAATCGATCATCCAATCACAGCTCGATATTTACCTACACTAGCGATTGCCATGGTTATAAAAATAACTAAAATAAGGTTGAAGTAGCTCCTATAAGAGATATCCGACCGTGATTCATCGGTTCGTAATAATATGTGTTGAATCTGTAACCTAAAATTCACTGTCGTGCTTTTGAAAGTTAACGTATAGCAGAATCGGGCAAATCAAACTTTTTAAATACAGAAGTTTGATAATTGTATCAATCATTAACATCTTATTATTTAAAAAAATGCCTTAATAAAAGTTTCGTCTATTTTAGTGGTTTAAATTTATCAAAATTTTTACTATATAAACGCAAAGGAGGAGGAGGGATCGAGTCCCCCTTATGGGTGCCTTTGTGCAGTTAATTTAAAATGAACCCCCTCTTACCTTGGTCTTTTATAATAAGTCATCGCTCATTGGCAGTACGGGCTTCACTGGTTTTTTTTAAATTAGTACGTTTAACACCACTCGTATCGGTGGTCACGTGAACTAAACGCCAGGCTCATCTAGTCTAGTTTGCCGATGATGAGAAGATCGGGGCTTTTATTCCTTCCGGATGTACCGAGTTGGTTTCTTCTACGGATCCCACCCTCCCTTTACGAAAATGTGGGTACATATCCTCTCAATTATACCTTCCTCATACCTGCACCATTAGCGTGATTAGAGTGCTTATAATCCGAATGGGTAATAATAATAATAAACTGTAAACACACTGGGTTCAATGACCGAATGGTCTAAGGCGTCACATGTTAGAATTACCTGTTGATGACTAGGAGGTCGGGGATCTGATCCCGGGTGGGTCTATTAAGGGTGTTTTTCCCTAAATTGTTTCCCACTCTCCTTCCAAGCAAACGTGGGTAGATTCCCTCCAAAATGCTTCCTTCCTCTTTCCTACCCCATTAGAATAATTATCCTAAATACGCATAGCCTGAACAGGGAGAAAGACGCGGTGAATTAAAAAAACAGTCAACACCTAACATACTAAGGTTTAAGGATTGGGAGAGTATCTTAGAGAAAATGTACCCGCATTAACGAGCTGATAAACGTGATCTTTTTAAAAAAGATTTCCTATCAGCTTAATTATTAAATCGCAAGTTGTATGCTTTACTTCACTATTTATTTGTTGGTTATGGTTTTATGTACAGTCCAATTTTCTTACGAAGAACCTTATCTGACAGTAATTTATTTATGCATACATCAAGTCATGTGACCCACAGATGTCACTCTTTAAATATATTATAAATACCTATAGAATATCACTGATATAGTATTATTTTATTATTATTTTAGCATCGTGTCTTACTACCCGTTCGGGCTATGAGCTTTAGTACTAATTACGCTAATGGGATAGGAATTGGCAAGGTTGAATATATAGAAAGTGAACCTTCATTTTCGTGGAGGGGGAGTGGGGAAAACTATTTAGGAAAAACCACCCCCAGTTCACCCGACCGAGATTCAAACTTCGATATCCCCGTTCTGGGCAGTCCAGTTCAATACGAAACTAGCGCGTTAACTGACTACGCCACACAGGCGGGTATGCTATAGTAAAATGTAAACAATTTGGACCTAAAAAAGTGTTTATATATTATAAAATACCCTCTTTATGAAAATGGGACTTATTCAACCAAAGTTATTCTCTCACGCAGGAATGTTTATGTCGGGGTCTACACTTTCGTTGATTAGTAAAGTTACGACACATCAAGGTTTCCCGTCCGCTCGTCTAATGAGACCACTTCCTCTGCTAATCACTCAAACAAGCGTGAAGCATGTGAATGGCTCATACATAGAAAACACACAAACAAATTAAATACGTTTTAAGGAAGGATAAAGTTTTTAAATAAATAGTTGTAAAACTACCATTGAGAGATTTTATTTTGATTAGCAAAGGAAAAACTTCGCTTTAGTAAATTTTCTTCCATCACTATAAGTCACATTTAATCTAAATATTAGTTGTATAGGGCAATATTATCATGAAATATTGGAATATAAATAACCTAGTCTATAATAGTGGGCCCACACATTTTACCGCGTTTTACTCTGTGTGGGTATGATCGTGTTTATTCAAGACCACACCAAGACCTCAGCACACTCAAAAATGTATTTGGGAATAGGATATGACGGACTTGTGGGCACGTGGTTCAAATCCCATCTGGTTGAACAGAGCTTATTTTACCGAGTGGTTTTCCAATCTTACTCCCCGAAGTTGCAGATACATATCTTTTGAATTCTAAACTATATTTGCGTACAGCCCGAACGAGTTCTGAGACACGGTGGAAATAACACTTCGAAGAAGGGGGTTATTGAAATAATTTTTTTTTCTAACTTGGAATTTTAAGGACGCTTTTAACGTGGTTTTTTTTAAGCACTGCGTCTTACTAAGTGTTCAGGCTATACACCTATTTACTAATATTAGCACCGCGTCTTACTACCCGTTCGGGTTATACGTCACTTACGCTAATGTGTAATGGTAAGGTGATTGTGAGATGAAATGGAGGACCTACAGTTTAACGTGGAATCCGAACCACGGTTGAGGCCTGGCATTCCACATATTCACAAGTTGTGATTAATGCCTATGTACTAATTACACTAATGAATTAGGGTTTGGGAAGGTTTAACTTTAGAAGAAATGCAGGCGTGTTTGCGTGGAGGGACAGTGGAGAACCATTTAAGAAACAACACCCTTAATGCACCCGACCGGGATTAACCCACCCCCCGTCTTCGGCAGTCTAGTCCAACACGAGGTTAGTGCGTTAGACCACGCGGCTACCGAAGCGGGCTCAGTTCAATGAAAGATATTTTGAATGTTATAGCGAAAGCTTGCTCTTAAAATCCAGTCTTTTCATTTGACCCATTTTCGCCGCCTTATTTTAGAGTTGTATAAGGTTTTGACATGTTTTGTGTTTGCGTGGGAGTAGACGCTTCTCTTGCACCCCTTCAGAGCTACACATTGTCATAGTGGTATTACCCTTGGTATCAAGGCAATTCTAGTGCTTGTTATGATTTGTGACAACTTGAGATTGCTGAATATAAGATTGCGTTGGTCTTGCTTGTTGGAGGGGTTCGACGGGACAAAACCGGTTCCTCTATGTGCTTCTCTAGAATACAAGGGGGTGCGAAGTGATCAAGATACGAGGGGGTGTGCAGCGGACGCACAGGGGTAGGTGGCCGGCCAATAGCGATACCTACCCTCTTTTCCCCGCTCTATGCATGTCCAAACAACACATTTGTGTATGGTCATGAGCGAAACTGCTTTTCGGAAGTTATGGTTGGGGTCCGTTAGGCGCTCACGTGGGTCTAGGCCACAGGTTCTTAAACTGTGGGGTGCGACCCCTTCACGGGTCTTTAAGAGATTTTGAGGGTCGCAGCAAAAACTTACATACGCGAGTAAATTAAAACTTTATTTTAGCACTTTAGAATTTGTAATACACTACAGCCTTTCGTTCTATATTTGTTTAATTTATTGCAGATTAAACAGCAATAAAGCTATTTTGAAAAAAAATATTCTGTTTATTTATTTTCACAGCGTATTACTACTCTACAGGAATCGGCGTGTAATTGGAGTGGGGAAGGAACGTTGTGACCTCCCGTCCTCTACCCAGGTGAATGCTGGTACAGTTTTTAAGTATTTGAGAGCCATTAGTGATAGACACGTGTAAGACTCGGGTCCGGTACATTATTATTATTGCGTCCAAGTCCACCGTAAATAAATATAACCTGCTGATGACGTGGAGATCGAGGTTCAAATCTTGGTCTGGTGTACTAAGGCTGGTTTTTCCTAGTTGGTTTTCCACTCTCCCTTCACGTTAATGCAGGTACACTTCCTCTAAATTTAACCTTTCTAATCCTTGAAATCGCTGGCGTAATTAGTACATAAACATATAATATAAACGAGTAGTAAGATGCGGTGTTAAAAAAAATGATGTGATTTAAAATAATAATAAATATGTCTACTGCACGAACCTGCTTGAACGCAGAGAGTAATCATTTATCAGAGTGATATTTGAAAATCTCACGGAAACTGCCATTAAAACTCTATTTTTCGCTCCGGAAATGTTGGGACATATTTGTTGAGGCGGCCATTGGGAGGGCGGGGGTAAACATTGTAGCCACGAGATGCGTCCCACCTGGATCCGACATGGGGGATTCAACACTTTGCTCAGAGCTCGAGTTCGACGTGGTGAGGTAGTCTAAACTAGGCTAGGAGATTGTGTGAGTTGCTGTTTAGTCCACGCCGAATTAAACCAAACAAAATTTGAGTTGTCTTTTTTTCTTTTCTTTTTTTTACTGCGCCTTTCGACTAGGAAATGAAAATTTCATGTCATTCACCAGTAGTTTTTATGCAAAGCTAAAAAATCAGCGTTTTTTTTTCAAACGACCGGCGTGCCGTGAATNGGGGGGGAAGTACGATGCATTGCACCGCACAGACTTTCTCCCTCTTATAACTTAAAACAGACATTTACTAAAAAAAAAAAAGTCGTAATATAAGGTTTGTGAAACGAAATTATAGGTTTCTACATTGTTGTAGAAATATTACACTAAAGATCACAAATGAAATAATATATACCGTTACTCCATGGCGTGAGAAACGTCTCTGTCCACCAAAGACCATAAGAATCAAATTTATTTTCAAAGACCTGAATTAAAAAGTGTATATTTTGCTTATAGCTCAGAAACGATATTTTATTTATTATGATAAAGAATGTCTAGAGAAGAATTTTTTTCAAAATCTGTAGAACGAATTTTAAGAAAATCAATTTTTTCTCTTTTTGACCTTCAGTAAACTACTCTTAAATTTAGGACTAGAAATCTAATTCTAAAAATCAATCGGGGGAGACTTTAAGAAAACTCCAGATAACAAGTCTTAGCCCTATCGATAAAATAGTTTCGGCTCTAGCCCGAGGTCAGACAGACAGACGGCATTACGAAAACCACCTTTTCGGTTTCGTGGCGTCATAAAACGTCAGTATTTATCAAAATATAGAATTAATTTTTTTTGACGATCATAATACTTTCTCTCCGAAGTGTCAAACGAAGGTAAAAATTAAGGAATACCTATTGAAATACACGATCAACATTATTACTTTTTTAATATAACAAAATAATTAGAATTTTAACTATTGGACTCTTAAAACACAATTTTGACATTAGTTTTTTTTTAAATGATTATATTTTTCCTTTTAAAAAACTATTAATAAATGGATTCAGGTTCTTTAAAAATAATTGCTAATTTTGGTAATAGGTTCCAGTTCGCCTTCTTGTTTTGAACTGACAGATATGGCAGGTATGACAATCCGGCAAACTTCACTGAATTTAATTCACCGGTCACCATTCGTAGAGACTAATGTCTTCAGATGTGACTAGAATTGAAGCGCTTCCTGTTCGACTGAAAAAGATGTCCCGGGCTGTGACTCACCCTCTTGACAATTAAAACCGTGCTACACTCGTTGCGACTAGACGCCTCCTTAGTGCGCACGGGGCGGTAAGAAGTACTAGTTCCGGTTCCGGTACGATGCACACTGTAGCTCTCCTGCCTCGTTTGGCGGTAACGTGAGACAGAAGAGGACTGCAAGGCACACACCTTCAATACAGGACCTCCGGTGCCGGTGGTTGGTCCAGGTTCAAATCACGGCTGGATACCCTGGAGGCTATTTTCCACTTAGCATTTATCACTGTAGTCTCCTAATACTCTATCCACGCAAATACGGGTTCCATTCATATAAACCTACATTCTACCAGCCCTATCCCTTAGATTAAGTTGGTGTTAGATGAAGTAACGAAAAATATATCTTTATAAATAGATTTAATTTTGGTCAACATTTTGTAGATCTTTTAAAACTTTTGATAAATTTGAGATTTCCAAACATTTTATTGGGTTTCTTCCAACCCCCCCCCCCTTTCCCCTACCCCCGCGCCATATTACCTGTCTGGGCTATCCGTATCCCACTAATTGAGTAACTATGAAGAAGGTATTTAGATCAATGTACCTTTATTTGCGTGCCATCCGCATTTAATTACACAAATAGGGAAGTGTGAGAAAGATAGAATTTATAGGAAATGAACTTAAATAGGCATGAATAGAGAGGTAAAAAAACCTTTAGGATAAAAACTCCTTAGTACATCATATTGGGATTTGAAACCCAATCTCTTCACCTTCAAACCAGATTAGTCGAGCTTGATGTCTTTTCCTCAGATTTACCGATGCGGGTTTTAATTTAATCAAATTTTCCCCTTTCCAGCAGTTTCATGCTTATCACTTTCGCTTGAGAAAAAGAATAAGATGGAATAAATGTCGCATAGAACTGTATTGTACAGTGAGAATGCAAATCAAGTTTGCTAGTTTTTTTATTTCACTTTGTCATTTTCATCGTGGTTTTTTTTTACTATTCCTGGACCAACTTCGTCCGCCGTTAACTTCCCCGCCATGCCTTAACCAGTTTCCCCACTGAACCATACACGTGGGCTTTGTTTTTTTATTGTTAGTGTCGTAGAGAAAAGGGTATTTGTGATTTTTCAAAGAAAGAAAACCTTTTGTTATACTTAGTACCGACGTATCACCTGTATGCAAATCAAATTGTGAATGCCTCCATCCTGAATACACATTTTTGAAAACCATTGTGCACTTGGAATTAATATTTTGCACTGCGTTTGGAGCGCATGTTACAAAAGTACATTTGCTGGAAGGGGTTCGAAGTAGGCGAGGAAGTTCCTCAGAGGATTCATATGGTCTATTTAACGATCAAATGTTGGCGGCGTATCTGGTAAAACTATAAAGGAGTCTAGGTTTTATTCAAACAACGTCTACCAGTGTGACTATAGGTCATTAAAATTATCAGAACGTCATTAAATTAACATTTGGTCATGGACTCGTGGTTTAAGTTTGCCGTTCATGAATATAGTTAAGTAATAGTAGTAGAAAGAATAATATTTTAAATACTTTTATACATACATATCCATATACAATCTAATCTTCATAGGAAGGCTATTTTAGAAAATACAAATATATTTTTTTGCAGCCAAAATTGTTAACATTTCACTATATTAATGTTATTTTATAGGTATTGGTATCAAATGCAACAGACGCAGATCTCATGACTTGTATAAACACGTGAAGGTAAATCTAGTAGGTTTAAAAACTGTCAGATAAGGTTCTTCCTATGAAAATTGGAAGGTGACGTTCATATGCTGTATTCTACGATTATGATGATGAGAAATGAGACAAGCAGAGAAATCAGAATTGTTAAACTTCTTAAATATTATCTCGGTTCAAGGAGGAAATGTAGTCTAATTTATCTTTAGTATATTTTAAATTGCTAGATTTATGTAATGAAAAATATATAGAAACTGGTTTGAATCCTTAGACATCCTGTGTAATTTTTAATATCCATCGATAAATAAATAGATGTAGAACATTAAATTTGCCAATAATGATTGAGTCTTTTCACTTTCTTCCAGAGCTGTTATAAGAAAGGTGTAGTTATTTGTTACAAATGATAGCTTATTTCAACCTATCCTTGGAAGTATTTTGAAATAAAGTTATAGACCTACATGAATAAAATAGTAAGCCCGCTTCGGTGTCTGAATATTCTAAGGCGATACTCTCGCAGTAGACTAGACTGCTAATGAAGGAGAGATCGAGGTTCGAATCTCGGTCGGGTGTTCTGAAGGAGCTTTTTCTAAAATGGTTTTCCTCTCCCTCTCCACACAAATGCGGGTACATGTCCTATTAATATAAGTTCCTCAATCCCTAAAACCATTGGTGTAATTAGTATATAAGCGTATAACCCTAATGGTTACTAAGACGCGTTTCTAAAATAATAGTAGGATCATTGATTGCTGCAAGTGTAAGACCGGTTAGAGTCAAGTTGTTTCAATAGGTCTAATAGGTCGTCGACAGGAGGGATAGTTTTAAACAAATTGAGTCTTGATGAGAGAATAACTCTCAGACACTCACACCGGTCTCTCGCTAACCTCGAAGTGGAATGGCCAGGACAAAAAAACAACTTTGGAGAGTGACTATGCAGGTTTTTTTCACCGTCTTGACTGGGGGAATATAGTCAGTTCATCGCAACTTTGGCCATTTCTCTCAGTTGAAAATATTATTATATTCGCAGTTTATTTAGTATTATCTGATTGCCAAACCCTTCCCTCACCTCTGAACAGACTTGTATTAATCATAACTTGGGAATGTGTGGAATGCCAGGCCTCCACCGTGGTTCGGATCCCACGTTAAACTGTAGGTTCTCCATTTCATCTCACAATCACTCTACCACTACACATTAGCGTAAGTGCGTGTAGCCCGAACGGGTAGTAAGACGTGGTGCTAATAATAATAATAATTAGTATTCGTCCTTCACGCTAATAAAGTCCAATGTTCATAGGAAGCTACTTATCTGACAGCTACTAAAGTTACTAGATCTATTTTAACGTGTTCATACGTCAAGTCATGTGATATGTGGCTGTCATTTTTGAAAGGTACTATCAATGCCTATAGAATAATTCTATTAATATAGTAAATTTTTTTTATCGATGTTGACCGCAAAAAGGGATTTTTTTTAAAAGCTCGTTCCATGAAAATTAGACTCTTATGTTCTGTCCCTTTAGCAAGTAAAGTTATAGATCATCTACGGTGAGAATGTAGGTGATTGGCTGCAAGTATTATTATAATTGTTTTAAAATTATTATTATTATTATTATTATTATTATTATTATTATTATTATTATTATTATTAGCACCGCGTCTTACCCGCTCGGGTTGCATGCAATAGTTTTAAAAAAATATTAATAATATAGGATTACCAAGAAAATGCTTTTTTTAAAAAAATAGGTTGACATTAGTCACTTTCAGCCAA
This sequence comes from Timema shepardi, assembly GCA_902151425.1. Lineage (NCBI taxonomy): Eukaryota > Metazoa > Arthropoda > Insecta > Phasmatodea > Timematidae > Timema > Timema shepardi. The sequence goes on along the minus strand of CABFVX010000155.1, from coordinate 397,130 downwards.
TGTTTGTAATAAAGGACCTTATGCTAACTATATCTTACTTACACTCCTATTGTAGATGAGCTATATCTTTCGTCAATTGATAAATTGACATAATGAATTATAATTATATTCTTAGGCCGTTGAATTTGGTTCTCTTTTCAATATTTTTTCTACTGAAAGAAAAGGGTAAAGTCGCCTCGAACTGAGTATACCAACGAAGCGAACTTTACGTAGAATAAATGAAGAAAGGTCTATTGATAGACTTGTTGCTGCGGTCGACAGTTCGAGCCCAGATTCTGTCACGGCTCAGGATGCAGAGAGAGAGAGAGAGGTTGTCACGGCATTTTAGAGGGAAGGTGATTGGGGGGGGGATTTCGATGGTGAGTTACCGCAACATCTTTGTCGCTTCTGATTCGTGGAAGTGGTTCGGGAGTGGCACCGGTGAAATCAACTGTCACGATGGAGTAATTCACAGAACAGGTCTGTCTACGTGTAGTGCTGAACTAACGAGGAAAATGAATTTGAGGTTACTTTACATAGCAGGAAATTTCCAATTTTGATCTTATTGACGTAGCTGTTTTTCATAAGAAACAATATTGAATTGAAAATATGTAGTACCATTGAAAATGAATATATTTTATTTGAAATATATTTTTATGAAACCAACAATTTTTAAGCTCTAAGCAAATATTTTTTATGGAAATCATTGAAGTTGGAAATTGATTCCCAGGCTATTTGGTGAACAGAGATGTTCCTCTTTTCTCAATTCTGTAAGAGTGTATATTATTTCATTCAAGCTCTTTGATATAACGTGAAGATCTTTCCCACATTATGTTTCTACGACAGTACCTATGGTTTTGTTTCACATATCTTACGTGTTTTAAGTATTTCTTCATTTTTAGGTAAAGGGGCGAGAAATTCTGGGCGGTGCACCATATTATAATTTATCTGTACTTAGTTTTATTGAGGTTTTACTAATTTTTGAAATTAGAACATTTTTGGAACGCTCGAATCTTATAATATTTGAGAAATTACGAGATTCAAAAGAAAATTTAAGATTTAGATTCGAGAAATATAGGATTCGACCAATATCTAATTTTAACTATAATGATGAAAATATGTCTGGTTTGGTATCACTGTCTAAAGGAATCGTTTCATTTTTTAAGTATATAGGTTCACTTGGTTTAATGTGATTATGACCAAAAAATTTTTTTTTGTCTAACTGTTCCTGGCCATGGATTCAAAACGGTGTGATGGATTTTGTTCAAACTTAATATTTATATTTTAAGGCTATACCACAAAATGTTTTTTTTAAAATTCTATGCTAGTTTTCAACCAAGGGTAGTTTATTGATAAGTAATCTTTTTGACTTCCAAATTTTTCTAAAATGACTTTAACAATTTTGTTTAAAATGCATATCTAAAATTTGATTGGCATGACAAATAGCACTATATAATTGGTTTTTGGACAAAAACTCGTTAATGGGTCTTTCACAAATGCAAAATTTTTGAAAATTGCAAATATTTCAAAAATAACTCTACGATTTTGTTCAAAATGTATATCTGTAAATTGTGTGGTATTACAAATAATAATGTATAATATTTAGGGGGAGGAGCGGGTAAAAATTCATTTATGGGTGTTTTACTGATTACTGATTTTTCAAAAACTTGAAATATTTGGTTCCAAATGGTTATCCTGGGATCTTGGGAATGTTTGACATGACAACACTGCATATTTGTTTTTGGGGTAAAAACTCATTTAACTTATGGGCAGTTTACTGGTTATTACATTTCAAAAATGGTAAATATTTAATAAATAAGCCAAATTATTTGATTCCAAATTAGTATATTGGCGGTGTTTACGTGAGAAATAACACTTTTTACTTGGTTTCGGGTAGATATACGATAACGGTCGTTTGTTGATAAGTGCTTTTTGAAAGTGGCTATAACGATTTTGCTTAAAACTTATATCTGGGGAGTGTTTGACATGAACGTGACAAATTAAGCTATATACTTTTTTGGAGGTGGGGGTTAGGGGAAGGGGGAATACGGTTTTGGGCAAATTACTGATATATTAAAAAAAAATGGCTTTAGCTATTTGTTTCAAAATTGGTATCGGGGACTATATTAAATCATCAATAAAAAGTATCTTAATCCTAAATTAATTATTTTAAAGGTAGTTTATTAATGACAATATGTAGAACATTTGAATTTTTAGGAAATAAATCTTAAAAATTGAATTCATAATGGAAATCATGAAATAGTTTTTCAATATAAATAGAAATACGTTTTTATTTTTACAAATAACCAATAATTATAGGGTTATTTACAAATAATTTATTTTCTAAAATTTAAATTTGTTAAATATATTTGAGCAATTTGTCTTAAAATTTATATATAAAGAGTGAATATTGTGATTAACAAGATGACGTGTTTGTTTTTATGGAGAAAGCTTAAGGGTAGTTTACTTAAAACCTATTATTTTGAAAATTATCTTCGAAGCAATAATACACAATATCAGAGGGTTTGGGCGATTGCGTCTAACCATATTTTTAAAGATACCTTTTATTTAACAATAAACACCAATTTGTCGTAGTTTTTAAAATAAATACCTCCTCCATTAAAATGAATAAAGAAATGTGACGTAGGTAACAAGCATTGGAGACGGGCTTAGTTGATTTATTGGACCTTGATTGAACGAGGTGCTAACCACAGTTCCATTATCATGGGCCACAATGAAACAATCAGTATGCCGTGCCAACCGATCCGTGACATGGCACTCTTATACTGCTGTGTTCACGAGGAAAGGACCTTTCATAAACTATTACATTAGTGTCCTGACAACTGATCCGTGACATGGCACTCCTATACTGCTGTGTTCACGAGGAAAGGACCTTCCAGAAACTATTACAATAGTGTCCTGACAACTGATCCTTGACATGGCACTCCTATACTGCTGTGTTCACGAGGAAAGGACCTTCCAGAAACTATTCTTACATTAGTGCCATGGCAACCTATCCATGATATGGCACTCCTATACTGCTGTGTTCACGAGGAAAGGACCTTCCAGAAACTATTCTTACATTAGTGCCATGGCAACCTATCCATGATATGGCACTCCTATACTGCTGTGTTCACGAGGAAAGGACCTTCCAGAAACTATTCTTACATTAGTGCCATGACAACCTATCCATGATATGGCACTCCTATACTGCTGTGTTCACGAGGAAAGGACCTTCCAGAAACTATTCTTACATTAGTGCCATGACAACCTATCCATGATATGGTGCTCCCATACTGCTGTGTTCACGAGGAAAGGACCTTCCAGAAACTATTCTTACATTAGTGCCATGACAACCTATCCATGACATGCTTATACTGCTGTGTAAGGAAATATCTTCAAGGGCACAAATATATTTTTAATTGTTACCAAACCTGGCTATTTTCTTTTATAAAAACCCTTTCGTATGTTCTCAGATGTAGATGTTTGATCAAATATTTGTAAACTATTTTACAAAAGATCTTTGATGGACCATAAAAGAAACATCATATTCATATTATCACACAATAATCAAATAGATTTGACAGCGTGATATTACCCCAAGAGATGGACCATAGTAGGACTATTGACAAATTCATAAAATGACATTCAACAAGCTAGTGTCCAACTTCAATTCAACCTGTCATTTTGGGGCATCTAGTTTCAGCGACATGTTTTTTTGTTTATTTTTCACCGCGCCTTATTGCCCATTCAGGTTTTACACATGCATGTATTACGCTAATGGAATAGGGATTTGGAAGGTAGAGTTTAATAGGAAATGTACCCTCATTTGCGTTTAGTAAGAGTGGGAAACCGTTTAGGAAAAAAGCTCCATACACCCAAACGTCATTTGAATTCTGATCTCCCACTGAGAGGGGGTTTTTTTTTACTAAAAAGATTGCCACTCTTCCCATACCTATATGTGGCTACATTTTCTATAAACTCTTATCTTCCTCATTCCTACCTAATTAGCGTAGCTCATATAAATATATGCATGCATGCTTTTAACTCGAATGGCTACTAAGATGCGATGAAAAAACGGAAAAATATTTTTCTATAGATATTTATTATTGGGAAAAGCAAAGCCTTTTTTTTCGGTTCATCCGTATTTAACTATACTAATGGGGCGAGTAAAATTTAAAGGAAATAAACTTACATTAGCGTGGAGGTAGACTGGAAAACCATTTAGAGGAGAAAAATATTCAGTACACCCTGCCAGGATTTGCCTCCCGACGCCTCCAAATGACAATCCAGACGAGACGAGGCTGACGCCTTATAGGTTATACCGATGGAGGACTGGAACGTGTAATAATGAGTCTATTAGCTGTATCCTCAAAGTGTTCTTAGATCCTTGCAACATGAAACGCACCCGAGTCGGGGGCTTGTGGACAAAGGAGTCGGTCTAATCATGTCTGGTTTGTCGGTGTTGGGGATCTCGGATTGTCAAGGTTCGAACCCCCTAGAGGTTCTTACCATTGAATGTTTTTTTCACTCTTTCTCATTCTATTTATGTCACTCGTTTTCCCTCCCTTTCTCTTTTCTCTCCCTTGGTTTCTTTCTTATTCTCTTCTTTCTTCCTTTTTTTCTCTCACTCTTTTATCCCCTATCTTTTTTATCTCATTTCTATCTCTTTTTCCTCTCCCTTTATCTTTTTTCTTTCTTTTTTTCTCTCCTTCTCTCATCTTTCTTATATTTCCTATTATTCCATATCTTTTTCTTTACCTCTCATCTCCTCTATTTCTCTTCTTCTCTATTTCTCTCCATCTCTTTCTTTACTTCTATTTTTCTCACACTTATTCTCTCTCGCTTTCTCTATCAATTTCCCTCTCTCTTTCTCTTCTCTCTCTTCCCCTATCTTTTTATTTCTATTTTTTCTCTTTCCTATTTTTCTCTTTTCGTTTTTCATTGCTTCCTGTATTTTTCTCTCACCCTCTCTTTTTCTCTCCCTCCCTCTCATGTTGTTTCTTTCCTTCTCTCTATTTTTTCTTTTTTCTCTATTCCTACTCTTTCTCTGTTCCTCCCTAGAAAATACCGGTACGTTTCCTGTCCCATTGGTAAGACTTGTACGTAGAACCCGATACGCCCCGAGCCAAGCGAGCTGTGAGGTGTAAAAGTCATCTCGCCTCTTGGTCACCTTGGTCCAGGGTGTAGAGTTCAGGCTCTTCTTGTTCGTTGGTCCATTGTTCTCTCCCGGAGCGGCTCGAACAACAGCGACTCTTTTCTGCTGCCTTGAGCACCGGCTCGAGTTTCCCCGCCGAGGTTCGAGAGCGCGTGGTAACAACTATACTCCAATTATGGTTGGAAGAAACTTAGAGAAAACACTAACTTTTTTTCGGTAACAATTGGTATTATTTTACTATATGTTTAGTATTATTTTAAATATCATGATATTTAAAAAAAAAATTCAAGCATCAAGCCTTACGACCCGTTTGGACTAAACGCATTATACACTAATTAACTTAAGACCCACTTTGGTGGCCATATGGTCAAACACGCTACTCTCACGTTAGATTAGACTGCCGAAGACTGGGAGATCGGGATTCGATTCCGGTTGGATGCACCGAGGGTGGTTTTCCACTCTCCCTCGATGCAAACGCGGGTCCATTTTTTCTAAATTAAGCATTCATAATCACTATTCCATTAGTGTAATTAGCACATAGGCGTATAATCCGAACGGGTAATAAGACGCAGTGGTAAATAAAACCTATGTATTGTGGAGAAGGAAGGTTGGATTTAGAGTAAATGTACCCGCATTTGTGTAGAGGTAGATTGAAAACATTATATATATATCATAGTCAATTATGGAAAACTATTTTATAAAACCACCCCTAGTAGTAATTCTACACCCTACCGGAATTCGAACCCTGATCTCCCCCTCATTGGCAGTCTAGTTTACTATGAGAGTGATGTCTTAGATCGGGGCTTTCCAACTTTAAAGGGGCCGAGGGCTATAATTGAATCCACTAATCTTGTGGAAGGCCGCATCATAATTGGCAATTTTTTGTGTGTGTCATGTTATGTAAAAACGAGAACATCTATTTAATTGTGAATGAAATAAGATTCGATAATTTAAACATGTTTAATTTACATACTAAATGAATTTTCCGACTTAAATACACTATCGCCCATATGTGATTATAATACAAGAATAAATTAAATACAAACATTAGTTGGAGCTTTCATGGATTTCTCCCAAGACAAGATAAAACTGTTTCACGGCTAGAAACATCAATTTTACTAGAGTGGACTACATTTTCAAGAAACTTCGTGGGCCACAAGTGTATTAATATATGACAATCGTTTTGATCACTTTTGTAACTGTGCAAAAAGGTTTCTTCCTCACGTCAGAAGTAAGTGATTCGGTTTGAAACACTTAACACAACGCAGTGCATTCTCCACTGGGAAGCAAGATAATTGAGTTACTCCAGGATTAAGTTTTTTTTACCGTGCCGAGGATCGAACCCTGACATCATCTTTAGAAGAAAGACGTGCTATTTATTATCTGAAGTAAAGCACAACTTTTAACTACTAAAATAAATGTTTTAGTATACGCGTATTTAGTAAGTGTTTTTACATTAGCGTGAAATAAGAGGGGGAAACTATGTATAAAAAAAAGATGACGTATTATAACACCCGGCCGGGATTCGAATCTCTCATCCTACTTCTTCACCCGTAAACTAGACATTAGGAGACCGAGGCCGTTTCCCACGTGTCCACCGGTACAGGACTTTACTTAGTTCACACATTCGAGAGGAAAAAACAAAAACACTGCAGTCAAGAGGTTTTTTTCCGGCACCACTTGTCGATCGGAAATATTGGTTTAGACTTCATATTTTACTCTGGCAGCACTTTATTTCAAACAACTTTTTCATACAAAGGTGGGAATCCATTAAAAATATATATATTTCTTTAAAAGAAAGCCGCCAAAAAAATGCCCCGAGGACATATTTTTCCTGTCAACACACTTTACGAAAAGCGTCCACTTAAAACGATAATGAATGAAAGAGTTTTTTAGTGTAAGCAGCAGCGAAAGTAAGGGGGAGACGGGGTAGAGTGGAACTCTATGTTGAATGACATAAATAAGAGGAAGGCAGGATGTTTAAGATTCTGGATGAAGATGGTATCACCACACCACTAAACATCGCTGTTGGAGGAGCTTCAACAAGTAGTTTGTTATGCTCAGTCTTAACTCTGCCTATGTTTATTTTTGTTATGAATGTAGTAGTTGCGTGTTTGTTGACTAAACTACCCTCCACCCCTCCCTTATTCCCCTACCAGAAGTTCCGACAATGTTCGTGTGTCACGAATGATAATAGAACGTTTTGATTGGGGATGCTTTATTTCAGGGCCGTCCTTAGCAGACCCAGGGCAAACATAGTTTGCGGGACCTCTAGGTATCTATCTTTCCTTCCTCCCCCCTCAACCCCTCTTCCCAATATTTTTTTTAAACTTAATTTTTGTTAAATTTTATTACTTAAGTTTGCACCTATATACAATATTTTTTAAGCCGTATAAGCTATCAGTAAATACCCTAAAATGTAATAATTAATGCCAATGGACATGTTTATCTAAATTTAAAGGTTGATTTATCCCCAACCGTTAGCTAGATTTTCTTCCACGACGAACTTGATTTGTATAAAGATACAAAGGATAACTGTGCAAAGTTTGAATTAAATCGGTCAGTGCGTTCAAATTCTATCGTGAGACATATCCACCATATCTAGACAGACGAGCGCAAATCGATGGAGTTTTAAGTAGAGAGCTCGCTTCAATTGTTCAATAAATCAAACAAATGATATTTCTATTTGTTCTTACACTCTGACAATATTTACTAGATCACCTTCAAAGGGACCATACATACTATACAAGCGTGCAAGCAAAAATTTCCCACCCCAACTTGTTTTTCCCCGTTGTCACCTAAATAAACGTGGACCCACCCATGCGGGGCCCTTTGCACACCCCTAAGGGCAGCCCCGTTTTATTTAGAGGAAGGGCTCATTATAATGCGAGGCGAGTAAGATCTGAGGAGAGCATAGTTGGGTACTACATTAATATGTTTTACTGTTTGGTAAGAGGAAACTAAACAAGGGTTTTTGTTCAGGAAAAGGGGGGAAGGTAATGGATGCATGTTTTTTTTACCAAAATATAATAGCTACACTTAGTTTACATTGAAAGGTAGGCGTGTTACCTTGACTGATTACACTATGGCACTTTCTTATAAGCTGCACCATAATGGAATCAAGCGAGGTTGGCTTGTTAACTTTAGGGACAAATTGAGTGTAGAGGACAACGTTAAGCCCACTGTTTATATAGTTTTTTTTAATAAAACTTTTTTCGGACAAAATAAATCAAAGATTTTTCCAGTAGAAACTTATTATTATTATTAGTATTATTATTATTATTATTATTATTATTATTATTATTAGCACCGCGTCTTATTACCCGTTCGGGTTATACGCACCTACGCTAATGTGTAATGGTAGGGGGATTGTGAGATGAAATGGAGGACCTACAGTTTAACGTGGAATCCGAACCACGGTGGAGGCCTGGCATTCCCCACATTCACAAGATGTCTTGTCAGAGGTGAAGGAAGGGTTTGGTAATCAGAAAAATCTATGCCGGGACCGAGGATTGAACCCCGGCCGCCAGCATAGAAGTGTGACACCTTACCCCTGGACCGCCAGGTCACCCAGTAGAAACTTAAGAGATTAAATTTCTTCACACGGTGACCTCAACAGTTCTTGAATATCTGTCAAAGGTGTCCTAGAATTTTATGATAGCTTTTCCTCTTTGTTTAAAAGTTTTCTCGTCAAATGCTCATGATAAATATTTAACAACTGTTGAGATTACTCTGTGCAGAAAATTAAACTCTTTGTTTCTACCGGAGGAATATTTTACTTATTTTTACCGAAAGAAAATTGTTTGGTATGAAAACGGCAAAAAACACTGACTTTTTCCCGCGTCCTCTTCCATCCAACCTTAAGGTGTAGGCATAATTGTACTTTCTTGATCCTCTCTACAGGTAAATTCTGGTGCGTTTCCCACGTTACTTATCCGGTATTTTCTAAAAGTCTAATTAATAGTTGTCCACAGGAGTATTAACGTGAAAGGGTTTATTGGGGGCTTTAAAAGTAGGGAAACCCGCTTTGGTGGCCCTATGGTCTAAGGTGCTATTTTCACAATAGACTAGACTGCCAATGATAGGGAGATCATGGTTCGAATCTCGGTTGGGTGGACTTAATGTGCTTTTCCCTAAATGGTTTCCCACTCTCCAAGCAAACGCAGGTACACTTCCTCTAAATTCATCCTTCCTCATCCATAAACCATTAGCGTATTTAGTACATAAGCGTATAACACGGATGGGTAGTAAGACGCGGGGCTTAAAAAAAATAAAGTAGTTAACTAAGTTTTAGAACTACTAGTAGAGGAAATGCTTTATATGATGTGGGTAGGAAAGGGGTTGGTTAGGGTCTTAAAGAGAAGTTTAATACCCCATACACACAAGCTTTGTTAACGTACTCAATTCACTATTAAATTAAGTACAAATTAACCTTATATTTCACAGATGTTTTGAGTACAGACGCATGTGCAGAAAAGATACACTCCAATTTTAATTGTAAGAGCCTTTTAAAAAAATCTTACTTTTTTTCGGCCAACAATGATAACAGTTTACAATTTTATTAGTGTTATTTTATAGGTCTTGATAGTATCTACCAAACTTGACAGATTCCGATCACATTACTTGACGTCTGGATACGGGAAAGTAGATCTAGTAACTGTTATATCCGTCCCTTCCTATAAAATTGGACTATGGAAGTAGTCTTATATTGTAGCAAATTAAACAAGTGACCTAGAAAATCACACATGTCAGTAAGAACTTGTAACCTAGTTAGTTACATTGAACTATCGCTGGGAACTTGTAATCTAGGGGATTACAGTGTATTGTTGATATGAACTTGTAACTTAGGTAATTACAGTGTCTTGTCGGTGATAACTTGTAACCTAGGTAATTACAATGTCTTGTCGGTGATAACTTGCAACCTAGGTAATTACAATGTTTTGTCGGTGATAACTTGTAACCTAGGTAATTACAATGTCTTGTCGGTGAGAACTTGTAACCTAGGTAATTACAATGTTTTGTCGGTGAGAACTTGTAACCTAGGTAATTACAATGTCTTATCGGTGATAACTTGTAACCTAGGTAATTACAATGTTTTGTCGGTGATAGCTTGTAACCTAGGTAATTACAATGTCTTGTCGGTGAGAACTTGTAACCTAGGTAATTACAATGTCTTGTCGGTGAGAACTTGTAACCTAGGTAATTACAATGTCTTGTCGGTGAGAACTTGTAACCTAGGTAATTACAATGTCTTGTCGGTGAGAACTTGTAACATAGGTAATTACAATGTCTTGTCGGTGAGAACTTGTAACCTAGGTAATTACAATGTCTTGTCGGTGAGAGCTTGCAACTTAGGTAATTACAATGTCTTATCGGTGATAACTTGTAACCTAGGTAATTACAATGTTTTGTCGGTGATAACTTGTAACCTAGGTAATTACAATGTCTTGTCGGTGAGAACTTGCAACTTGGGTAGTTACAATGTCTTGTCGGTGAGAACTTGCAACTTAGGTAATTACAATGTCTTGTCGGTGAGAACTTAACTAGTTAATTACAATGTCTTATCGGTGAAAATTTAACTAGTTAATTACGTCTTGAGCTTCTAACCTAAGTAATCACAATGTCTTGTCGGTAAGAAGTTAACTAGTTAATTACAATATCTTATCGGTGAGAGATTGTAGCCTAAGTAATTACAATGTGTTGTCGGTGAGAAGTCAACTAGTTATTTAAAATGTCTTATCGGTGAGAGCTTCTATCTTAAGTAATCACAACATTTTGTCAGTGATAACTTGTAACCTAAGTAATTACAATGTCTTGTCGGTGTAGAACTTGTAACTTAGGTAATTACAATGTCTTGTCGGTGAGAACTTGTAACTTAGGTAATTACAATGTCTTGTCGGTGAGAACTTGCAACTTAGGTAATTACAATGTCTTGTCGGTGAGAAATTAACTAGTTAATTACAATGTATTATCGGTGAGAGCTTCTAGCCTAAGTAATTACAATGTCTTGTCGGTGAGAGCTTGTAACCTAGTTAATTACAATGTATTGTCGGTGAGAACTTGTGACCTAGGAAATAACAACGGTCTGTCGGTGTAAATCTCTGTCTCAGGAAATAATGCCAGCTGCATCCAGCTGGTTGGACCAGGATGAAGTCGCTCTGTGGGGGAGGGCTTGGAATACAACACAGCTCTCTCGTTAAATTAACGTCTATTTCCTGTTCAACTCAAGCTGGTACATCGGGTGTAAAGTAGTAGGACACACTAACCCTTTTTATTATATAACTATTCTACCTACTTACTACTTGTCTGACGAGAAAACTTCACACATTACAACACAATCTCCAACAGCAGGGGTGTTCACAAAGACTAAGGCGTCAGTCTCGTCTGGTTCAGTTCGCCAGTGAAAAAGGATTTAGGTTTCTATTCTCAACAGGGTGTACTTAGGTATTCTTTCTAAATGTTTTTTTCCCTTTTCCTCCCATATAAATGCAGAGACAGTCACTCTAAATTATTCTGTCCTGATTACTAGCCTATAAGTGTAAATATTCAGCTAATTTGAACGGGTAGTAAGACGTGAAGCGTGGGGAAACAACTAAACATAAAGCTAACCTCAATTGTAACGATGGTGTATTAGAAGAAAACTGGGTGTGGCAATTACTTATGAAATGTATCCTATATCCTATACATCTCTATATTTTTCTCTAAGCACATTGCTATAAGCTTTAGTTAAGGTGGACGTGTAGGGAACGGGAAAAATTATTAGTGTTTTTGTAGTTTTTATGTCAAAACTTTTTTTGGACAAAATAAATCAATTATTGCTTCGGTAGAAACAGAAAGTTTAATTTTCTTCAGTTTGTCATATCAACAGTTCTTGAATATGTCAAGGGTGTCTTGGAATTTAATATAAACTTTGTCTCTCTATTTAAAATGTTTCTCATTTAATGCCGTTATGCTCATGACAGCTATTCAACCACTGTTGATATCACCATGTGAAGAAAATTAAACTCTTTGTTTCTACTGGGGCAATATTTGATTTATTTTGGCAAAAAAAAAAAGTTTCGCTAAAAACTGCAAACACACTGACTGACCTTTTCTTGCGTCCCATAAACTCCCACCTGAAGGGGAACGACTTACTCGGAGATAAATAAGCTCGATCTGGGATATATTTTATGAAAATGGCAGTTATGAAACCTAAAAATCTCTCAAACAATCCTCAACAATCTTAATATGTCCTGTTAATACGTTAATAAAACAACGTGCTTTATTTGTTTGAGGTAGGTTGACAACCATTTAACTTACTTTTGTTTTACGTGAAACGTCCCTGAGCAGGATCTAATTTCACCTCTTCAGAAATACCAAAAAGGTAGGGTATTTAATTCTTTAAGGACATGTTGTTATCCTATTCCTCTATTTTGACGTGAACTATGTTTTAAAATAACAAACCACTGCTTAAATAGCATGGGATCTCTATCTGAAACTCGTCTCAATGCCCCTGTAGATTACTCCCTTAGTTTAAAAAAAAACTCTCATTACGTCATCCTTAAATCGTGTCATACCGACCGAGCAGCCACCGCTTGTCGGCGAAGATAATGCCAACACTCACGGATAGGGGGTGTCATATGGTCAGCACAACGAACCCTTCTGCCGTTAATCTGTTTTCTAGACCGAAACCGATACTTCGTTGCTCCACTATCTTTTCATTTGTCCTCACGAGGCTGAGTTAACCCCGTTCTAGACCCACCGCTCCACAGAAAATTTGGAAGCGCCCGGAATTGAACCAAGGACCACTGGATCTGTAGTCGGCAACTCAGAGGTGGCCATCCCTTTTATTAATATAAACATTAATATACCATAGTATCACTTTAGAACGATTTTTGTTACTAATAGGTGTTCTATCTTTGCTTGCCTTGTCCAAATCCACTCCTCCAAGATGTTATATTAGCAGCTTCCTATTCATATCCTGAAACTTCATCTTATTTCCTTGTTAGAGATCAATCAGTTACATTCGTGGTTTTCCTGGTCCCTCTGTCACTCCCGTCCCCCCTTTGCCTTCTACATCACTCGATCAGCCATTTCTTCTCAGAATGTGATTCATCCATTTGACCTTTCTTTGTATTATCACCTCCATAATGGCTATTTTTTCATTTATTCTTCTTATAAATTCTCCATTAATAGCCCGATCAGTCCACTTTTTCCTTTTTGTTCTACTCCAGAACCAATATTAGGCATACATGATTAAAAAAACACTTGTTTTTTGAAGGAAAATTTATTTGAGGGTAGCTTACTGGCTGACTGGTTGAGTTTTTAAAATTCAAAGATTTTCGAAAATGGAGTTTACGATTTTGATCAAAATGTATTATGCAAGAAGTGTTTTACATTGTAAATACATTGTACATTTGTTTTTAAAGACAAATTTATCTGGCATTAGCTTACTGTTTTTTGAAAGTTGTAAATGAGAAAATATTTACGATTTGGTCGTAAAACTTATTTAATTATAATATTATATGTCTATATGTAGGGATGAAAAAGGTTGTATCAGCGTAGATATGAGAAGGGTGAAACCGTGATAAGCCATATATGGAAAACCACCACCCTGAGAGAACCCAGCTCATACTCTCATCCTCCACTTCCCTGTTCCTGCTACTCCATTCTATCGCGAGCCTTGCCTCTCAGACTGCGTGACCCCCCGGCGCGTGGGTTCCACTCCTGTTGTCTTGATGGATGGCGAGTCGAGGCGGACATGTTGGCCCACTGGCGGGGCCGGCGACATCTCGCATATGGCGGGCGGCCCCCCCACGGAGAGATGAGGGCGTATTTACGACTCCGGAAATCTAAATAATCACAACGGAGAGGTATCTTGGGTCCGAGGCGTAAATTAGAGGAGATCACACTGATTTCCTTGACGTGGTATGTGCGGCTTTATTTTTAATATGATCTTTTTGTTTGTTTTTGGCTACGTCGAGGATGTCTTAAAAGGGACGACAACCATCTTGACTTCAGATCTTTCCTTATTTCATATATTTTAATATCAAATTTCAGTCTTAGGTATGCAGGGAAGGGAACGTGAGGTAGGGTGGGGCGGAAGGGAACGTGAGGTAGGGTGGGGCGGAAGGGAACGTGAGGTAAGGTGGGGTGGTAGGGAAGGTGAGGTAGGGGGGGGTGGAAGGGAAGGCGAGG
>CABFVX010000155.1:359106-372926 GCA_902151425.1 Timema shepardi | reverse complement strand
CCCCCCCCCCCCCAAAGTTAATTTTAGTGTGTACATAATTTTTAATAACAAAACATACCTTTTTTTTACATAATTTAATAAATATTGCTCGAGTGTTTTGGTACATACAAACAATCTGGGAAAATATAATTTTTCGACTATTTTAAATATACATGACCCGAGTTAGTGTTCGAATAGTTAGTTTGTCTCCTGATCTAAGGCGTGATTCTCACAATAGAGTGGACTGACAAGGACAGGTTCACCAGGGTTCAAATCCCGGTCGCGTGTGGTTTTTAATAAATGGGTTTTCCACTTTTTCTCCCTCCACGTATATGCGGTACTCCCTCCCTCAAAATTCAACCTTACCCATCACTATCTCATTAGCGTAATTAGTCCAAAAGCTTATAATTAACCTAAAAAAAGAGGGAGGTGAGACCAGAGGAGAGTATTTTTAGAGAAACCACACTTGCATTATCGTAGAGAGAGGATGGGTAAACAACACTGAACAATTATACTTTGTTTCTGGTGGATAGAACAGTACTTAACCGTTTCAAAAGTCTCTAAAACTGTTTTAATAAATTCATACGTCAAGTAGTGTGATCTACAACTGTCACTTTTGATATATATGATCATTATCTTTAATATAATATAAAAATATATATATTTGTATTTTTCAAATTGTTCTTCCTACCATAATTCTACTATACGTATCGGAAACCAGCCCCAGTGCACCCAGCTGAGATTCAAACCTTGACCTCTCCAGTCACCGTAAATCTAGTCTGATACAAACCGAAACCTTAGACCACGTGTTCACTGCACATTGTGAGTAGTGTTGTGAAACTTTATACATCCACTTCCCTTATATTACAAGTGAAATATACCTTTTTACACTTATCTGTTGACGTAATTCATAAAGTTTTTTTCCTTATTAGGATTGTTGTAATTGCCATCCTAAACAACATATTAAAAGTCCTGACCAATCCAACCTATGATAAGCCCGCCATCTTGGAAAAATGGAGGATCAAAGGGTACCTTTCTCTGGTTTTTTTTTGTTGCAATTATCTAGGAAACTGTTGATCTTAGGTAAAAAAATGCAAGGCACTAAATAGAAATAGCATACCATTTCCTACAAAATACTTTGGTTTTCCTTGCTGGCTTTTCATTACAGTCTAGCTAGGTTTGAAGTAATTATTTTAAGTTTCATAATTCCCGCTTAGAAGATGCATTGCTGCTGAACTATCAATAACTTTTCATTAAATCCGTGCTCAAATGAATTCATCATTCAAAAAGTTCCAATGAACTTTATTAATATATCTCTTACATACGCTATTGTAGTATTGAAGTTTGCAAACTTTCCTTTAAAGGTTTTGTTGTTTTTTTGCTTGAATAGTTGCGATGGAATGATTACCTTTCAACTCCTATTCTGCGCATGCGCGTGTGTCTCTTCACGCACGATGTAAAATGCGAAGGTCAATCACCTTGACCGGGTTGACTTCACGTGTTACCAGAGGTGACAAAAAAAAGTCGTTCCTTAACCTGGTTTGTTCTGTTCTTTTAAATATGTGCAGAGGTTGCATCTGTGTCGTTTCACCTTAGTTTGATCTTGTTATGTACGAACTTTGCACCATAACTGTTCTCTCGTTTTATTAGAGAATGTCTTTTTTTTTCTTTTGTAGGGGTTATGTTACAACTTCGTGTTCACTTAGATCTGCTGAGGACGGGGAGATCGAGGTTTGAATCTCGGTCGGGTGAACTGAGTTTTTTTCCTAAATGGTTTTCCACTTTCCCTCCACGCAAATGCGGGTTCACTTCCTCTAATTTAACCTTTCCAATTCCTAATACATTAGCGTAGTTAGTACTTAAAGCGTATAATCCGAACGGGTAGTAAGACGTGGTGCTAAATAATAATTCACCTAGATTCCAAAATAGTCAAAAGTTGATTCCGAAGTTTGTTTTCGTTTATTATTTGTTTGTTTCTGCAACGTTTTAAGTGACCTGGCGGTCTAGGGGTAAGGTCTCAATCAGGCTTCTGTGTTGAGGGTCCGGGGTTCAATCCTCGGTCCCGGCACAGATTTATCTGATTACCAAACCCTTCCTTCACCTCTGATAAGACGTGTATTAATCACAACTTGTGAATGTGGGTAATGCCAGGCCTCCACCGTGGTTCGGATTCCACGTTAAACTGTAGGTCCTCCATTTCATCTGACAATCACCCTACCATTACACATTAGCGTAAGTGCGTACAACCCGAACGGGTAGTAAGACGCGGTGCTAATAATATTAATAATCGTATAATTCACTCAGAATAGCCGCTTCGGTGGCCGCATGGTCTAACTAAAGCGTCACTCTCGCAATAAACTTGACTACCGATGACGAAGAGATTTAGAATCGATCCCAGTCGGATGTAATGAGAGTGGTTTTCCCTATATGGTTTTCCATTCTCCCTCCACGANGTTAATTGGAGTTGTTTTCCCTCTTTTGTTTTCCCTTCTCCCTCCCCCTCTTTCCCCCTCCCCCCCCCCCCCCGTTCATGTAAATGCGGCTACAATTCATAAGCCCTTCAAACCTTTTTCATGCGGAAGAAAACGCGCAATGCTCATGATAGACAGACAGACAAACCCTGTTTTATCAATATAGATATTCAACTAACACTTATATAAACCGAGTGATTATTTCAACAGAATTAGAAACTATCTTAAATCAAGAACAGACACAAGCTCGGCTCCCCAGCATCACTGTAAAAGGGGAACCTCAATTCCATGAATTAGACATTTTCGGCTAAGCCGGGAGTCGAACACGGGACCCCTAACTTAGTAGGCAGAAACGCTACCGATTGCGGTAAGGTGTCTGACAGCTCCATAATAATTCTAAATAAAATCATTTTAAGCTCTGAAATAAAAGTAAACCTTTAAATTAGTGAACAGTAAACACAAGTTTATTGAGTAAATATATTTTATGTTCTGTAAAAGTCTTATAAAACGTGGTAAAATGTTATTATCATTATCATCATCATTATTATTATTATTATTAGCACCGCGTCTTACTACCTGTTCGGGTTATACGCACTTACGTTAATGTGTAATGGTAGGGTGATTGTGAAATGAAATGAAGGACCTACAGTTTAACGTGAGATCTAAACCACGGTGGAGCCTGGCATTCCCCACATTCACAAGTTGTGATTAATACACGTTCTTTCAGAGGTGAAGGAAGGGTTTGAAATTCAGATAAATCTGTGCCGGGACCAAGGATTGAACCCCAGACCCCCAGCACAGAAGTCTGACACCTTACCCCTAGACCACCAGGTTACCCAATTAGTTATTCGAATGATTTATTAAAATTGTGTTCGTGAAAACATGTCGGACAACGTTTATTTCATCAATAAACTAAAAATATATATAGAACGAAAAATTGTATAGTATTATTATTTCAATAGTTATATAATAAATATGTAATTCATTCACGTTTATCAATGTTTGTTGTGACCCCCAAAGAGGTCACTCACTCTAAATGGAGTGTGCATGCAAATATTTTGTCGCACACCATTGATCAAAACGATGGTTTTGAAATTTCCAGAATGTTGCCGAGTGACAAATATTATCACATCCTCTAATTCAACCTTCCCAATTCCTAATCCATTATCGTAGTTAGTACTTAAAGCGTATAACCCGAACGGGTAATAAGACGCGGCGCTAAAAAAAACTACGTAGAAGCGTAGGGCTAGGCACATATTTATTAGAGACATTGATACAATTTTTATTTTAAGGTCAACTTAAATACGAGATTGGTGTCTGACATGGTCTTTATGTTGTTTTTATTTCTCGACACGTTAAATTGAAATGTGTGTTTGTGTTATTTTTGTTTAATGGCGCAGTTTTATTAAGTCTCATTTCCCCAATTGATGTGTACTTCCCTCTTTTTATGCCGTTTAGTTAAACTATTTACGAGTAATTTTCATTGTTTGGACGCTGAAGGGTGTACAAGGGAGTTTATGAACTAAAGCGTAAAGGGTAGAAGGGGGGTGGGGGGTCACATGAAACACAATTTCCAGTGCAAAAAGTTGTATAACTTATCTCAAATCTCATAAGAACCCCAAAAATACTTATTTAAAAAAATAATTTTAATATAACAGAGACCTCTTTTGGCCATAATTTAAAATTCATGAGAAAGGGTTAGTGATCATCTAACAGGTGGCAGCACTATCAATTTGAGATAAAATTGGACCTTCCCCATTTTACCCCTGTACCCTTAAATTATTTTTAACTTTTTGTTGGGCAACCATTTGTATTCTCTTTGATTAAATAATCTCTTGTTTTAAAACAAACAGTGCTAAGAATCTTCTCAAAAATTTTCATTTTTATAAAAGTTATTTCAATGTTTTTAGTGAATTTTTATTAATAAATCATTGAAATTTCAATAAATAATAACTTATGATGGTTTTTATACATCGTACCACTAGTGCAACAGGGCCATATATTGAAAATATATCTTTATTCAGGAGAGGGCCGTAGATTTTTCTGGAGAGAATATAAATTCAGCATTTTTCTTGCAGAAAATATTAGTGAAATATTGCCACAACTTTACATATGGCCCTATTATATTCAAAGTATAGCTGTAACAAGGCCACAATTTAAATGAGGCTGTACTGCACTGATAAATGTTCAAAATTTTTATCCAACTAAAAATCTGGCCTTCTTACAATAAATGTACGAATGAAAAAGGAGTGCAGCAATGGCTCTCTCTCTAAATTGTTTTTTTAGATGTGGCCCTGTTGTACTGGTGGTACGATATATCAATTAAAATATCAAAGAAAGTCCTACAACAATACTTATTTTAGAATAAAAGTTTACTGGCTAATAAAGAACAAAATGTTAAGCTACAACAACAAAATAATTTAAAAATAGCTTAGCAATAACACCGTAGACGGCGAGGTCATAGTTCGATCCCGGTTGGCTGCACTGAAGTTTTTTCTTAAATGGTTTTCCACTCTGCTTACACGTAAATGCGGGTGTACTTCCTTTCAATTAAACATTCCCAATCCCTAAACTATAAGTGTAATTAGTACATAGGCGTAGGCATAGGCGAACGGGTAGTAAGACAAGGTGCTAAATAAATATAATAACTCCGCTTTACTTGTGCCTTACCTGATTGCGTACCACGTGACTACAATAAACTTTGATCTTTGTGACAACAGCTGTCAAATTGAATGCGTGAAAGTTGAAATAATAACTTTTTCTAGCTGTCATATAATATATCCATCCTTAAGAAAATTGGGTTGTAGTCATACAAATAAATTAGAATGTGATTTTGTATGGTAGCTTTGTAGCTCTAAAATCAAGAAACTTAGAAATGAAACTTGCCATTCGTACTTCGGGTAGCCTGAGGTTATGTGCTTAGAGCATTATTTTTTTTCAATATAAATATTCCGAGCTGTACGCCTTTGTGACAATCCGGCCATCGGAGAACAAACGTTTCTTGGATCAAAGTGAGTTGGCGGGTCTACGAAAGGATATAAACATAATATATCAAGATTATCAGACTAGATTGAAACTTATTACATTATAGCGTCGAAAATTTTTAGATAAATTGGGGATCGATCTGGTCCGGATTTTCGAAAATACAATAACTATACCAAAAATAAACGAATAAGTATAGCTGGGGTTTCTACGAAAGCTTGTTTGTTTAAATAAATAGCTTAATTTTTTTTATTCTAATTAAATCACAAATTTTGACGGAATATAAAAAGGCAAAGCTCATAACTTTTTTTTTAACAAGGGCTGTGGTGCGTTTTTTGGTGGTCGTGCTTCTGATTTTGATACCACTGTGGCTATTTTTATAAAAAAAAATATATTTTTTTTCTCTAGGCGATCCGGATTTTTTTGACGTCCGAATCATTGACGCTCTACAGTATTTTCAAAATTCCACTTCTCACGTTTGATTTTATACAGATACCATTTTAGTAACCAGCTTCGGTGGTCGACTACTATAAGATGCCACTCACGCAATAGACTGGACTGCCTATGACGTGGAGATCGGGACTTCAATCCCGGTTGGGTGTACTTGGGATGGGTCTTTTTCTTAGTGATTTTCCACTCTCCCTCTACGTAAATGGGGATAAACCTCAAGTTCAACCTTCTTCATCTATAGCACATTAGAGCAATTAGTACAAATGCGTTTAGCTCAAACGGGGAGTACCCCACTGTGCTAAAATAATAAATAAGTATAAATCATTCCCATTAATTTCATGCATATATAATAAATATATAAAGTGTTGAGAACTAGTTTAAGGAGCGGGTGAACGTACTCTCGCGTGGGTGGGTGACAGGATGAATGGTGGTGCTCGCAGCGGTATTGTGTCCGGGAAATACAGGAACTGGACTCTACTGTTTTTGTTTGTTTTTAATCTTCTAATCGGGACAGTGGTCCCCATGTCTGATAACAGCACACGACCATTTGCGCGGGTAAACGGCCGCCTCTAGTCCATTGTCGTCTGCAGGCTCTGGTAAAAGTGACGTCACGCGGGGGGAAGAAAGAGGGGAAGGATACAAGTGTAGTTGATAGTTTATTTGCCGTTTTTTTTATAACCGTGGAAACTTTCTGGTGTAATACGAAGCCTGCGTTTGAAATGTAACAGGGACATTTTTTGAACCTAGTCCAAACGATGTTTGTGCATGGCTTTTTTTTATCTGGCTATCCGTTTCAAAATGGCGGTCACTCAAAAGGTTTTTTGTTTAGTAGTGCATCTTATATTATTTGAATTTACAACTCTAAGCAATCAACCGAGTACCTAGGACGTATTTTTGTTGAATTTCGACATATATTGCGAGACTGACGTCTTCTATGGTGTGAACAATGGTTATTATCTATTAATATAATGTACTATTTAAAATAATATTCATCATATCATAATAATAATAATAATAATAATAATAATCATCAACCGTTTCCAGCCTGTCAGTTTAATAAAATGCCCCCATCTTACTCTATCCTTCCACCATTCTTCATCCTTTAATTGCTTCCATTCTTCTTCTCTCGCTTGCTCACTTTCTGTTATCTGCTCCTCTCATATCCTGCTTGGCTTCCCTTGTGGTCTTTTATCCTGCATACTTTATCTCCATTTTCTTTGGCATCCTCTACTTCTCCATCCTCTATACATGACCATACCATCTCAGTCTTGCTTCCTCTACTATCTCATTTAGAGTGACCTGGCGGTCTAGGGGTAAGGTGTCGGACTTCTGTGCTGGAGTCCGGGGTTCAATCCTCGGTCCCGGCACAGATTTATCTGATTACCAAACCCTTTCTTCATCACTGACAAGACGTGTATTAATCACAACTTGGGAATGTGGGTAATGCCAGGCCTCCACCGTGGTTCGGATTCCACGTTAAACTGTAGGTCCTCCATTTCATCTCACAATCACACTACCATTAGACATTAGCGTAAGTGTGTATAACCTGAACGGGTAGTAAGACGTGGAGCTAATAATAATAATAATACTATCACACGTACTCCCTGTATCCTCACTCTTTTCCGGATAACTTCATTCATAATCTTGTTTATCCTCGTAACTGCTAGCATGATCCTCACAAACATCATTTCCATGGCCTCCACTATCCTAAATTCATTGTCTATGTTTCTGCTGAATATGTGACTATGGGTATAAAATACGTCCTGTACAACACTTCACTACACTTAAAGGGCATTTCTATTCTCCATAGCAGGTCTCTTACACACCTATAGAACAACTCCCCCTGCTATCCTCTTCTCATTAGATCCTCTCGACTTCCACCTCTCACCCCAATCACGGTTACAAGATATTTTACATTCTTTACTTTTCTCAGCACTACTCCATTCAAATTTATAGCTTTATCAAGCGTTATCCTTTTAATCGTTATTACCATCACTGCTCATTCCATTCCTGTGGCTGTTCCTGTGCTTCCTCTTCCTTACCCTCTCAGACCATCAAGTCATCAGCAAACGTCATATGTTTCATTCTTTCTTATCCGAGTTTTACTGTCCCTTTTCTGACAGTTTTCATCACCATTGCACGTACGCTCTGTATAGTATTAATTTGTTTTATGTATAACTTGATCACCAAGGGAAATAGCAACGTCAAATTTGGCTACCACTAGGGATTCTTGAGTGGCTGTCCTCGAGAATGCGAAAGAAAAAAAAAGCAGTCACTTGACATTAGGAGATTATGTCTGGATCCTAGATGTGTCTAAAATATTATGTATAGTATAATTTATATAATAAAAGGAAAAATCCATTCACTCACTCATTCACTTTCTCATAACAGTATTCCCCCCACCACAACTACAGGGTCTAGAAACTTTAAATTTCGCGTGAAGGTTCCTTATAGGCCCTAGACAAGAGATAAGATCAAGTTATGCGACAATTGATCTGCACGGGGGATTTAAAGTTTTCTTATATTGGCACACCACTATCCGTCCGGTTTTTTTTGCGTATTTATAATGCATGGGCTACGGGTGAGGAAGATATTAGCGTTGGTTCGGAGGAGAGGTGGTAAACCTTAACGGGGAGGGGTGTGCACCTCAGTACACCCGTCCAAGGTTTGAATCGCAACATCCCCTGTCACCGGAAAACCATACCAGACGAGGCAGACGTTGGAGCCCACGTGCCCACTGGTGCGGGTGAGGGGTTGTTAATTAAGCCTCTTAGTGATGTTATTGTACATACGACTTTCTTGAAGTTTGTAAACATTCTTGTTGGCACAGTCTAGAACAAACTATCAGTGACTCGCGTGAGAAAGAAAAGAGGCGAGGGCTTCACAATATACAGGGGGGCAGTGTTCCCCCCCCCCTTTTTTTATATAAGAAGCCCACTTTCAACCACTAACATTGATTGAAAGTCATTAAAATTTGCCGTTATAGAAGTATATATTACTTTATTTATTAATAAATTTTATTCTAAAAAGTTATTCAATGCTTCCAAAAATACTTACTTAAAGGATTACCGGTACTTTAATTTATTTCTATTTACATTATTACTTAAACGTGCTTAAAAAGAAAATACATTTTGTATGATATTTTTCCCGCCACTGTGGTAACTATAGGTTCCAGTTTTCAAATAACGGGCTGCCTATGAAANCCCCGATCACCCCCCCCCGGCCTGTGAGAAAAGAAACAAAGCGCCACCGCCACCAGTAGTAGCACCATAGATAAAAGTATAGTAGCACACTAGACACCAGATTGTTACGTTGTGTGGTTTGAGGGAGGGGGGTGAGGTCATCGCAGACAATACCTGCCTGTCCATGCCACTGGAATACGAAATAAATACCGGTGGATGGTAGGTACGTGCCTTCTCTCCAGATATCCGGCGACACTTCTCTTGGAACACTTATAGCCGCATGTATAGAAATAGGAAGACTTTTTTTTTTTAGAAAATACCGTATATTAACACATTTGTTTGTGGTCAAAATTTGATAGCATTTGAATTTATTATTAGTGTTATTTTATAGGTTGGCCACACCAATTGAAAATACCTAAAAAATAATAATTTACAGTTGACGATCACTCTTGACCTGACGTGTAATTATGTCAAAGTAGATCCAGTAACTTTTCTAGCTGTTAGATAAAGTTCTTCCTATTTAAATTTGATATTTTAATGCCACCCATTTGTTGGTATAAATTGATCTTCCTCAGGACCCGATGTTCGTGGGTTCAAACCCAGTATGGGTCAATGGATAATTCTT
Organism: Timema shepardi; assembly: GCA_902151425.1. Classification (NCBI taxonomy): domain Eukaryota; kingdom Metazoa; phylum Arthropoda; class Insecta; order Phasmatodea; family Timematidae; genus Timema; species Timema shepardi. The sequence continues at coordinate 363,237 of CABFVX010000155.1, read as the reverse complement.
GAGCGATAAAAGTCCGTAGCACAACTTCCTTCTGAGGGAGAATAAAACGGTCGGTTCCATATCAATTGTGACATGTAAAAGAACACTGGAAGGTGTGCTAAAATACCTTTCCCAGAAAAATTGGTAGGCCTTTTCACGATCACTCACAGAATTTCATTTCCATTAGAGCAATATTTTATTTATTTTGTCTAAAAGGTTTTTTGATAAAAAAAAACTCATAAATATTAACTTTGAATCACGTTTCTTTCCGCCCGACTTTTAAAATTTCTTACAAAGACGCCCCAAGGAGCCTGACCATAATCTATCATAAGTACAAGTATTAAAGTGTACTCCCAACTCTTCCAATTTATTTTAAATATATAATCAAAACTATTACGCTGCGGTTGAAGAGGACGCAAGTTAAAGGAGATGTTTTTACAGCACAAGAATGTTTTCACAAAATAAATCAAATATTGCTTCAGTACAAACAGTGAGTTTAATTTTCTTCACGTGGTGATATCAACATTTCTTGAATATCTGTCAATGACAATTTTTACTTTTAATTTGAAAAGTTTGTCCTCTAATGCTGCTATGCTCATAACAGATATTCAAAAATTGTTGATATCACCATGTGTAGTAAATTAAACTCTATGTTTATACAGGAGGAAATATTTTATTTATATTGGCCAAAAACCCGCCTCAGTGGCGTGGTTGGCTAACGCGCTAGTCGTCTTGAGCTTGACTGCTGAAGACGGGGAGATCGAGGCTCATCTCTCGGTTGGGTGAACTGAGGATGGTTTTCTCTAAATGGTTTTACACTCTACTTCCACGCAAATGCGGGTTCACTTCCTCTAAATTCAACCTTTCCAATTCCTAATCCATTAGCGTAATTAGTACTTAAAGCGTATAACCTGAACGGGTAGTAAGACGCGGTGCTAAAAAAATATATTGGCCAAAAAAAGTTTTGTTACAAAAACTGCAAGATGATTGTCCTTTCCCCACGTACCCTTCCACACCACCTTAATGTGATTTTTTTATCCTCTCAGAATATACAATTTTATTTAATTCTAAAACTTTACCTTGGCTGCTAACAGCACTTGTGGTCTTAGGCGTCAGACTCACAATATACTGACTTACCTCTGGTGGTTTACTGAGGTGGTTTGTCCAATCTATTTTCCCACTCTACCTCTACACGAATGACTTCCTCATACCTACTCAATTAATGGAACATTTGCAGAGATTCTTGATGGGTGGTAAGACGGAGAGCCCACCTAAAACAACCCACCAGTCAACCACTCACGTATGGTTGTCTATCGTTCAGGAGTTGGAGATTGTGTGAAACGCTTGGTTTATCAACTTATCACATCAAACATGTGTGTTTTAACTTTAGTAGCGAATCCTGTTGGGTGCCTCGTCATGGACCGAAGCCGAGTCGCTCTACAGCCGGCATTTGGCCTGTGCGGCCAATAGGAGGGGGTATTTAAATAGTAAAGTGTCGGCTGATGTGTGGGGGAACTGGTTCGACATCTCTGTCCCACGAGGTCTCCGTACTCAATCAACACTACATACTGCCCTCATGCAATTACTCAAATACCCGTGGCAAAAATATTGGTCAGCAGCCATTCTACAGTTAGAACACGGTGTGAAGGAACTTTCCATCATCATCATCAACATAGCACCCTGTCTTACTACCCAGTACCCATTGAAGTAATATACGCATACTCGCTTTGCTCGTTGGAGGCTCCTCCCCCAAACCCTCGGTGAGTTTTCTTTGCAAGTGGATGCAAACTAATGTAATTCCAGATCCGTTTTTTTTAATAGGTCTTACCGTTCAGCCACAAGAGATCTCCAATCTCCAAATCTCCGCACCGACTTTAAAGTTGCTCCACCACTTTAAAAAAAATATTCGGGGGTTAAAAATGATAATTTTTAACTTTTTGGATTTTTCCCGTCGGTTACAGGCTAGAAGCTATAATTTTGCCAAATTTCAAGTTTCTAGCTCATCTAGAAGTGGGTAAACATTAATGTCAGTGAGTGAGTTAGCCATGTGGCTTTGTAGTAGTAGAATGTACCAATTACGCTAATGTTTAAGGGATGAGGATGGTTGAATTTTGAGGAAGTGTGCCTGCATTTGTGTGGGGGAGGGTGTGGAAAACACTTTATATAAAAAAGACCCTCACTACACCCGGCCGGGATTCTAACCCCGATCTCCCCATCATTGGCAAACCAGTCTATCATGCATCCGCCAAAGTGGGTTTGTGGTCATTATTGGTCACATTTTATTCTGACACTAGTATTAATGTAGTGGTATTGTTACAGTAGCCACACGGCTTCTTTGGTGCTGACTGACAGCTCCTAGCTGACTTCTGACAGTCAACATTCAGGCATATACCTAAATTCTGACTGTCAGAAGTGACAGCTGCTAAACACATGTTTTTGCATATCATCTGGTTCGGCGTAGGAATACGTAATTTGGTTGGTAGCTTTTTAAAGCTGTCAGTCAGCGCCAAAGAAGCCATGGGGCTACTGTACTTTGCATCAACATTGAAAACTACAAGATCACATGACTTGACGTGTAAACAGGGGCGTAGGAACGTTTTCGAATATTGTGGTAGTTAGAGGGGACAACATTAGCTTGTAGCACCTTCGGAAATGAAGTTGGCCCTACACGTTTCGGTGGCCGCATTGTCTAAGGCTTCGCTCTCGCAATAGACTGGACTTCCGATGATGGGAAGATTAGGGTTCGAATCCCTGTTGGGTGTACTGAGGTTTTTTTTTCTAAAGTGTTTTCCACTCTTCCTGCACACAGATTCAGGTACACTTAATCTAAATTCAACCTTCCTAATATCTAACTCATTAGCATAACTAGTACATTTGCGTGTAACCTGAACAGACGGTAAAACGTGGTGATAAAAACCACTTAAATCAAAATAATTATAAGTATACAATAAACTTATAAGTACGTACATGGTTGTTTTTAAGGCTCTTGACTCAAGGCAAGGTTTATTTATACTTGAGAGGGCACTTACAAACTTCAGAATACCTCTTACTAAACCTTATTTCACACTAATTAGAGCTAAGCAACTTTCACCTTATTGGGATTCAAACTAGCAAAGCTAACAAAACTGGCCCAGTCAACGCGTATCATCTAGTGGCCCATAGAATGGAACCAATGAGGAGTTAAAATTTATTTCAAACAATTATAGATGATATCTAATAATAGGATAAAAAATGTTTTTCTAAATTTAAAATTTATTAAATTTAGTAGACTTTATGCACATTCCAAAACTATAAATTAGCTAAACAGCAAATTTCGTCAAAACAGTTTTAGCCTTCGAAATAAAACCTCCTTTCAAACCATTTGTAAAAATGTTACCACCATTTATTCTTGAAACAAAAACTATTGTGTACATTTAGCTCATTTGAGTGATATTTGATTTTAGCAACCTACTGTAAACGCCTTAAAATGCAATTTACAGCACTTACATTATTTAAATCACTTTCTTTAGCTATCATTAAAAATTCCAAATAGCTCCCAGGTGTAGAGAATACTAATATATCCTATTGAACCCCCTATTAACTCTCACCTCTGCTCTTCGAAATTCTATTCTGGCTGCAGTCTTGATTTTCTGACCCCCAAAGTATATTTCTAGCTGCACCACTGCCTTCAATCATAATATAATGTTCCAATCCCTGTGTATAAGTCGTGCCCGGTTCTGAAAGAAATTGTGTAGTTCCCGTATTCAAATGTGAAGCAGTCAAGGTCATCACACTATAATTTATTCCTCTCCGCCTGACCAATATTCGATGAACACAAAACCTGGCAGGCAGGTATATACCGAAGAAAGCGCTCTCACTTTGCAGACGGTCATAATATGACCCGATAATTGACTTGACAAGGCCGACCGGACATCCTGTTAACAACCTCTCACTTTGGTATAGAGCAATATGTTGATAGAAAACACATTTTTAGAAAATTCAACCTTTTTTTTTGCCACCAACATTGATGACATTTTACTTTATTATTAATGTTGATTTATAGATATTAATAATATATTTCAACCCCAAATAACATTACTTGACTTATGAACACGTGAAAGCAGTAGCGTATGCCGGATTGCGTAGTAGGGGATGGGGGTGAGGGGGGGGGGG
>CABFVX010000155.1:319985-341566 GCA_902151425.1 Timema shepardi | reverse complement strand
AAAATAGAGGGGGTGAGAGGGGTCGGTGTGGTGACTCCTATAACTACAGTGACACACCTCTAGTGAGGTGATAATACATGGAACTACTTAGAAAAGAGATTTGCAAAACCTCGATGTCCATCAGAATCTTAAGGGGTAAACTAACTCACGGCATGTTCATAACCCTTTACCAAAAATTGAAAGAATATGAATAGAAAATTTTCAACTATTTTAGAATGTCTACTAAATCTTATATTCTGGGCACTCCCATGTCCCAAATTACTGGCCTTCTCTGAATTTCATCGACAAACAACTCTTAGTCAAAGTGCTCATCCTCCATCATGACATCTGCCCACGACAAAAGAGCCTGATCAACTGAATGGACCCTATAGTTTCTGTGTACCTCAGATTTCTTGCAAAATGCACTTTAGACAGAGAAACTTGGAATCACGCATTTTAACAGGTGCTAACCAAAATTGTGTGTTTGAATGTATGTCCGCCTATAGAATCATAGGTAGTTCACTAAAGGGCATTAGCAATCCCGCGTTAGCTAGCGCCTTGTGTGTACTAGGTTTAAATGTCAAGCTCATATAGCCTGGTATTACTGCTGGTGAGGGAGTTGGGGATTGAATCCCGACCAAGCTTACTGAGGCTGATTTTTCCTATAGTTTTCCACACAAATGAAGGTAGATTTCCTCTTAATGTTATCTACCATGGCCCTACTCAATTAGTGTGGTTAAATGTGGATGGTCAATAACATGTGTAGCAAATATTTACTTTAGATTTGAGTCAAACCCACTATTTTACAAATATGAATCTCGAATCCAAATCCTGGGGAAAAAATAACAAACATAAGAAGAAATATAAATATAATAGAATATTAGAAAATATAAATAATAACCAAATGTTAAAACTTTCTTTCTTATAATCCATTCATTATAACATTCATACATTCAGTTAAGTGTTAAATTACTGGTCTGGGGGCTGGTTGTTAAGTTCATCCTATAATTAGAATTGATTTTGAACCACCAATGAACGGTATTAGAGCTCTAAAAGAAATTTTGCTTGAATTTTTTTTTAAGTATTTGAGTCTTGAATCCTGAATATCCATAATGATTTGAGAGATTCGAAGAATTCTAGAGACCATCCCTAATATACTTCAAATCAATCCTTTTTGTTGAGTTGTCTAAAAACACTCATTACCTTGTGAACTACATCAGCACCTCTGTTGTTACTAGATTATCATTGTTGAGGATGGAGGTGTTGTAATGTTAGCTTTATGTCCACACAGTTGAACTCGCTGGCGCTGCAAGTGGGCTACCCTCCTTCGATACAAGCAGAATTGTACCTAGACTCATACTACAAGGAAATGTATGTGCAGAAGAACAATTTCTTTCAGAACATCTTGTACGGAGTGACCTTCCTACAAGCCACCGAGATGAGCAAGCTGTTAGCCCCTGCTGAAGAGCATAGGTCAGTCATTGCATGCTGTCTAATGCCGTTGAATGAAAATATCAGATCAATATTTTTTCATTTGTAAACTCAGTCCTTATTGCTGCATTAAACAAACCTAAAATGGTGGGTGTGATAGTGGGGGTCTTAACTGCTGCACTTGTGCTGAAGTCCTCCAACAAAAGATGTGAAATCACTTAATCCCTCTTGAAGCAATTTAAAGTTTTTAAAACATATTTGGAGTAGTAGGTATAAGGAATTTGATAAAACTTCAACAAGTAATTAGCCTAGGTTTTGTTGAGGAATACAAACATATATTATTAATAATACTTTTGAGGGAGCAGATTGAACTCCTAAAACATACCCCCATTTATGGTAAATGTTTGCAGTGCAACACGTCCTAGTAACCATTTGGGATATCTGCAAATCAAAGCTCACTAACCCTAATATAGGAAAACAGAATGAAAAAGGTGAACCAATCCACCCTATCGTTACGGACTTGGTATTAATTGTTGAGGTGTTGTGCTTAAGGCTATGGAAGCCTAACCAACTCTGAAATACCTAAGTTCTTTAGGTACAAAAATGTATCCATGTGCTGTGAATACGATCTGAGCGATAAGTGCAGCGTTAGGCACTATTAACCTCACACCTATTTGTCAAGGACTCAACTACGAACTTGGGCTTGATTCCAAAAGTTTATTATTTACCCTTTGTAGTTTCCCACCTTTTAGATTAATGCTGGCACATATCTTTTAAGTGCATCCTTTAACATTTTGTTAAAAATTTGTATATTTTTATTATACACTTGTTTAGTGTAAAATTGGGTCTGTTTATTGGCTCTCTATATATTATTATGTATTGGTAAAGGGGGAGTGGGAGGTTATGAAAAGAAAAAAAAACTATTAGGTGTGATAGAAAATTTAAATTGGGTAAGCCAATATAAGAACTCCTTAAGATATCCAATTAAATTTTAAAATTTGAAATATAAAAGGGAGAGATGGGGTGACAGGACTAAACATTACCAAAACTAATACATTAACCTACTTCTTTCTGTGGTAAAGAACTGAAATTTCTTGATCATATATATAGAGAACCTGCCGAATAAACATAAAAACCTGACAATTTTGTAATGAAATTCAGGGGAATGGAAGGAGAAAATCTATAGCTAGAAAAAAACTTTGGAAAGGAGGAAAAAACTTATATTTGGCAAATAGGTAGAGAAAAACCCAGCCAAATGAATCTTAGAATTTAAAATTTCTCATAGTGATTTAAAAAACTGGTTTTAGAGGAAGTGCACTTGCATTAGAGTGGAGAGGGGATAGAAAACCCCAAGTGATAGATCACAAGACTACAAAATTTTAGTTTTTGAATTTTTTAAAGTTTCTTAGAGGACACGAAAAATTCAATTCATATGGTATAGAATATGTATAACTTGCAATATGTACCTAATATTTTGGGGGTAGAAAGTCGAGGATAAATTGTATCTGGGGGTACACAAACAAAATAGGTTGAATATCAATGGCTTAAGTGAGACCACAGACCTGTCTAGCATTTGGCAGTTTCCCCTCTCGCATAATAGATGGATGCTAGATCAAGGTAACATATAATACTGCTATAGACTTGCACCACAAATGCCAGCCACTTTGTATCACTGGAATCTGGTGCAAAACAAGCTTTTGCCATGTGTTAGACGCTCGTGCACGCTGCTGCACATGTTTCCCCTGAGAAGGACATGTTCTTGACAGACATATGATAGTATGAATGTGTGGTGGCCATTCCAACTTGCAACTACCATCTGGAATCTGCTAGAAGTGATCATCTCGCAAATGATAGACAAGTGTTCAGCCCACCCAAATCACATATCTTTGAATCACTTTTAGAATTTGAATAACTTTTATCTAGTGTTATTTACTGGAAGCAATGTGCAGTTTGTGATGATGTAGGTCACTTTTTTATTCAGATGGATGGCTGTGATGGCTGGTGTGGATACAGTGAGTTACATTCCCGAAGCTAACAAAGTGGTGGTTCCTTATCGACTTCTCATGTCCCCGTACTTTCACAGACATTATCCTCTGTGAGTAATACTCTAGTTAAAAATGTATAGTGTATGTCTGAAATATTAGAAAAACTTGTAAATCAAGATTACATAATAGGGGTGTTTGAAATCTACTTTTTCAATTCAAAGCAAACTCTAATGTAATATATAAAATATTCTTGAAGCTGAATCTAAGTTTGAATTATTTTGTTAAGTGTCTTAGGAGTGAAAATATATTAAATTGTGTTTATTTATGTAACATTATGCACTAAAATTCCTTTGAAAATGTTTATTGCACAGAATTTATTTTTACAAGCTTATAAATATTAATTTGTAATTGAACATAAATTGAGTATTATAGCTCTCAATATATTCACCAGCTAAGCTGTGTAATCATTGATACTGGCATTTTTTTGGGAAGTGAAATCAAAGCTGACATTTTCTTTGAAGCTTCGCAGACTCTTCTAAAAGGTTGAATTAAATCTAATGCAGCCTGTAAAAAAAATAATTTAGCTATTGTATAGGAACAACTATGTTGTCACACAAATGGTAAACAAATAAAACAAAACATTATATAAAGCAATACCCATCCACTCCTTTACTCTCCTCCACCCCCCTTAAGACCTTTAACAATTGAGACATAAAACCAAGACTGGTTGTACAATTAACAACAGTAGTGATAAAGTTTGCCACTCAATTATTTACCATTGTTGTCAAGAACTTGGATCACTGAACAATTATTGTGATGCAAACCATTGGTTCAAACCAAAACAGTTAAACTTCTCAGAAACATTTATTGTATAAGCTTGTCTTAAAAAATTGTTTATACATTTTCTTTAGACAAGCTGTGTAAAGCACTTTTATATTTTAATTTTGTTTTTGCCTTAGAAGTATTGTGAAGCATGTTTATTTTTTAAATGTGTATTAAGAGTTCAACCCGAACGGATAGTAAGCTGCCATGATAAAAAAAATGTTAACTACTTTTGTGACTACATGGTCTAAGGCACCACTTTTACAACAGACTAGCTTGTCAATTTAAGGGAGATTGGGGTTCGATACTGGTCATACCTCTAGAGGGTAGTTTTCCATAAATTATTTTCTACTCTCTCTTCACACATGATTACTCCTCCGTGGTGTGAGCTCTGCAAGTGAGCTATATTGACCGAGCAGCCATCACTGTTAGTGATGATAGTGCCAACATTTGCAGATAGAGGGTATCATGTGATCAGCACAGCGAGCACCCCAGTCGCTAATCTCAGTTTTCTAAACCGAAGCTGCTACTTCTTTATTCAAGTAGCTACTCATTTGAGCTCATGAGTTTTACCCCGATACAGACCCATTGCTTCATAGATAAATAATGAAAGCACCGGGTATCAAACCCAGCACTTCTGGATCTGTAGCCAGGAACTCTGACTAATAAACCACAGAGGTGGTTGGTACATTTCCTTTAAATTCAATCTTCCTCATCCCTTACACATAAGAAAAATTAGTACATATGCATACAACCCAAATCGACGGTGAAATGTGATGCTAAACAAACAAAAAAATACCATATTCATCCTAAGATTAAAAAAAAATGTACACCTTATTTTTTTAGCATGATATAATTGTACATAATGTTGGTTTAAAAGAAGGAATACTAAGCTAGGCTTGAAACTATTAAAGTAACAATATTGCATAGTAACCATCATATTCATAAATAATTGATAACGATGTATATTTCTTTTTTTCCTCCAGCTCTATTTTGTATGGCACCCTGGGCATGCAAGTAGCATCAGCGGTGGTTTCTAGCATCCTTCCCTGGAATGTTCTTTTGAATCCTAGTGGTAGACTCCTCTCCCAGGACAACCCAATAGTGAATCAGTCGTTGCGAGCCGCACGGTGGCCCAGAAGATTCATTGCAGAGAGGATTGTTAAAAACCATGCTACAGAACATGTGGCAAACCAGACAGCCTTGCAGACTGTCATAGATATCTCAGCATTAAAACAAGCATACAACGTAGGTCTACTTAGCTTGTTTTATACACCATCTCGTCTCTGAGGGCCAAAATCAATTATTTAACATTGAATTTTAGGCCTTTAGTCTTGTTAAGAATTTATTAATTTTAAAATATAGAAATGTGTAGTTTTTATAGTTAACTTCACTTTTGCAGTACACTCTGTTTATTACACTGAAAGGTTTCGGTTATTCCTCGACATATTGCACCATGGTCTTATCTTAGAAAGCTACGCCATAGTGGAAACGTGCCAGGTAAGCTTTCTACCTTTCAGGGTAGATAGTGTGTACATGGGTATTCACCAATAAACAATTAGAATATTTTTTATATCTTTGGGTTTAAGGTAATTAAAATATATATTACTGTTTGAATTTTTTTTAATCACTTGTGTATTATCACACTTACTAGAAGAGCTTGTATCACCACCAGATGCTGAATTGCTAAGGTCTGTCTGTATAAGGCTTGAACAAGGCTTGTTTCATAAAATTACAAGTCTACAAGTTACAAGTGAATGTTTTACAGTTGTAAATATAAAGAAAATATTTTAATTTGTAAATTTTAGTGCACTGGTAGAAAATATTTACATGTGAAATATTAGTCCAATTCGAATTGTGTCTCTATTATTACAGCAACCAAAAGTATACACATCATTGTGACAATTGTTGTTAAATTTTAAAATATCAGTTATTAGAATATTAAAGGAATATAAATACATTTTGTTTGAAGCTTCCTGAATTAGAGTTAAGCACCAAAATAAAGTTATGGAATGAGGTACATTATATTAATTTTATTTGATTTTGAGGTCCAACATGGGCACTACGTAATTTAGTTTATCCTGAAATAAAGCAGTTGCTGATTTATTTTCTACATTACTAATTACTTGATTTCAAAGTATTTTACCTATGTGCTAAAACTCGTAGAAAACATTCCCTAATTTACTAGTTCTTGTAAGCTACAAGTGGCTTTATGAAACAAAACTATAAACTTATTTATAAAAAAAGGAGTTATACATTGTAAATTTCACTTGTAATAACAAGTGTTTACTTGTAGCTTTACGAAACAAGCCCAGATAATGCATCATAGAGTGGTTTTTCTGTAGTATTAATAAGAAAACAACGGAAGTGAGACAAGTGAAACCATTTTACTACATGTAAAAAAAAACATGAAAAAAAATCATTTCACTGATTCAAATTTTGCTGTTGTCAAGAGAAGACTGCAGAAAACCACACTTTGATTTGATTTATTGTTTGAGTATAGTTGTCTATTTAATATTTTAGTTCAGTGTGGTCCAACTAATGGCCCGTGAGCCGCAAAAATATTTATTAAAAAGGTCATGATTGCATTTTATTATGTATTTATTTGATTAGTAAAAATATGTATTAATATATATATATATATATGTATNNNNTATATATATATATATATATATTCATAATGCTAAATTTTTGTGAAAGTGTGTGCATGCATATTTCTTAATACAGGTTTGAGAGAGTAAATAAAGTTTTTATTTGGCAGTAAAATTTGAAAGATTCTACAACCAAAAATACAATTTATATACAGGTATTAAAAGTAATTATCTATTAATTGTTATGTGTAGGTATATATTAAGTTTTCAGCCAAGATCTAAACTAAAAAGATCCTCATAATTTAGGCACTGGTACAAGCTGTGAATCGACTCCCTCATACTCACCAACCTGCACTAGAACAGCTTGAGAACGATGCTCTCTTCTTCCTATCATACGCCCAGGTGAAGAAACTTTGCCAGAATAAATAATGCAATTAAGTTATTACTACATAGGGTTTGGCCAGACTGACAAGCGCGCGACTGGGTGGACAAACTGGCGAGTGCGTGATTAGCAGATATCTCTTGATAGTTGTTAACGAGGAGGCAAAGGTTCTAATCTTGGCTCAGTGAACTAATGGTGGTTTTTGACAAATTATTTATTGTTGTGATTTTCCCATCCTCTCTCTACGCTAATGGTGATTCTTATTTGTAAAGGCCTACTTTGATTATAATATTGAAGTATTTTAACATATCATTTATATATGTATGGATTATATCTTACCAATTAAATTAGGTCGTTAGTAGCAAGTGTGCTAAACCTATCTATAGTAATAAAAATGTTAAAATGAGAAGTTTTCCTAGCACTCAATGAACCAACATACAATAATATTGCCTAGCGCCTGAAACTATATTGTACCGGGTCGAGCGTGTGCACTTGAAAAATAGAACCAGTTCTATCTTTCAAGGGTGTGCGCTCAGTCACTCGCTCCAGTTTGGCCACCTCTCATTACAACCAATGTGTTATATTTTATTTTTTAGTCGCTCACGCCTACATCACAAATAATACTTAAATATTTATAAAAAATGACATTTGGTCATAGGGATGGAACATAAGACCTTGGCTTTATTAACGCTTTTAATCACAAAGTTGGACGAGTTTTTCCCGCACTCTGCATCATTTCAAAACCAAAGTCTCGATGTAAATTCCTGTATCCAAGTGCCATGTTTCAAATATATTAAATTGGTCAAGTAGTGTTCAAAACAGCTTACTTACTTGCAAAATTAGAAGCTATTTTAATTTGATGAAACTGTACACTTTTGAATCGCTGCCCATAATTATAGGATGTTTTTCGTGAATACACTTTGCCCGATTTTTTCCCCCAACTATTTAAGCTATTTGGGAACTAGAAGCAAACAACTTAACTAGCGTTTACTTGTCACATATCGATATAATTCATTGATTAGTAGTTAGTTTTATTGCTAAAAGTGTGTACACAAGCTAAACATAGCAACTGATACTTTAATTTGCTATTACTATTTAAAAAACAAGTAAAATAAATTGTTATAGAAATATGTAAAAAAATATATATCCATTAATTTGTGTATTTCAGAGTTTGTGTTCAGTATCAACAATTCAACAGCAGGATATTGACACCAGCTTGAGTTCAAAGCTCGAAGGATCTAAACTGTAAGTAACTATATAAATAATGGAATGGTAATTTGTAATATATATTTGGAAGGAGGTACAGGTTCCTTAAAGAAATATATTATATATATTCGCATCCAATTTCCCTTTCCTGTGTTTGTCCTTAGGGTTATTCCTTTTACATGTTCCTATCTAAATGTCCTATTATCCTTTACCAATTTCCTTTTTCTCCCTTTTGTGTTTTTTGGTTTCCTTTTTTGGGAAATTGCGTTGCGCGTTTCACACTCCTCCCTGATGAGTTACGATAGAATGAAACTTAGGTCGGGGATTGGGCGGTGACGATAGATTTTCTTTAAGAGGCAACCATTCATTACCTCTTTGTCCAATGGCAGCAATGTGTAAAGTGTGAACTGTGTTCTTCTTTTAATTGTAAAAACTATATTGTGTTCCCTTTTATATGTTTTTATCCACCTTTCTTATTACTTTCTTTCAAATATAATTACCCATTGATAAAAAATACCATTCTCCCTTTAGACTTTCGTTAATTTTTTCCTTTCATTATCTTATATTCATATGTTTATATTATTGCCTTTAGTGTTTTTCATTGAAATAAATTGTTCTACACACCATTCTGACAGATTTCATTAGAAAAAAAATATACTTGAATTGAGAAACATACTGCATAATGTATGTTCCCATCACTCTTCATTATTCCATAGTTCCTATGTATTAATATGTTATATTTTGAATCATTTTATGAGATGATGTTAGCTTGAATATTTTTTATTTAATTGATTTAAGATATTAATTATATCTTTGAAAACTTGATTTTTAAAAATGTATTTTTTCAGGCTGCGAATAAGTCTACAACAAGTGCCAGGATTTTCGGATGCATATGGTTGTCCTGCCGATTCATCTTATCTTCAGTCACAGCTTTGTGAAGAAATATGGTAGTGAATGTGATGTTGTGTCATAAGTGATATGTCAAATTAATTATTGTTTAGAAGTGAGAACATTTCCACTCTAAAACAATCACTGAAATTGTTAGGAATGTTAGTGATTGAATAAACTCGCCAAACCTCGACAGTTTGATGGAATGGGCATTCACTGCACAACATAGAATATAAGAGTACCTATTCTTGAAATAAAACAAACTGCGAAGGTATCAATAGTTAAAATATATTATTTATATTTTATAGTTTATAAATTTAAGTAGTGGAAAGTATCATATATATTTGCACAGATAATGCTTGTGATAGAGGAAAATTATGAATTGTAAAATAAATATTTTCTGTAATTTTGCTAGCTCTACAACTATTAGTATTAAATTAATTTGCATACAAACATATCTAGAAATAAAAATATAAGTAACCAAGAAGCCAGATGGCTAATTATATTTTGGAAATATTAAAAGTAGTTTATAATAGATTGTGTACATTTTCTACATTAAGTGGTAATTAAATATTGTAACTTTTGCTTATGTTTATATTACAATTTTGAATATAGTTATGAATTTGTGATATAGTATGATTTTAACATTACCTTTATATTTTTTTTTCTAGGCCCTTAAGAAAAAAAATCAAATCATATATTACACCAATGAAAGTATTACAGCTTAGATGTTAAGAATAAATGTCTTAGTGAGCATGTATTCATGAAAAAAAAGATTGATTTAAAAAAATATTATGAATTAACGAGGACAGACAAAAAAGTGACTATGAACAATTGTACAACTTATGATGGACTGAACATGTTATTAGTGCATGGCAAAGAAATAATTTATTTTTGACTAGTCATTTTCTAAAAAATAATGGTATTTTCGTTATGGGGAGAAAAGGTAATTTTGCAAACATTTAAAAGAATAAAGCTGTTAATAAATGTTGCTGCAAGAAAAATATGTACATACAGATCATTTTCTAATTTAAGTAAATTATAATTATTCACTCTAATTATATTTAATAAATTAGTATAAGCTTTCTGATCTAATAAGTAGATATCCATTACTTAGAATATTTTTTACCATTTGCTAATCAGAGAGACTTGGGTATGGGAAGGCAACTTTGTCGAATGTAAGATAAGTGATAATAGGTTGGTACTACTGGCAACAAACATGCTCTTGGGTGTCGCTCATCACCACATCAATAGTTGACAATCTTTCAAATTCATGCCACAACATACAGTAATCAAAGACCTAATTTATTACATATTTTTTTTATTAAAGTTGATCATATAAATACAAACATTAATTTAAGCATAACATTTATTTAAGCATAATAAAGAAATACTCCCATCATTTAATAGCTGTTACTAATATTAAAGATTAATCTAATGTGTTTTATTTAGTTCTACTGATTAAGTTCTAAATGGTTAATTTTTCCAACTCGTTTTGGACCTGCTGTTTAAAACTTGCACCATTTTATAAATAACGCCTTCCATTCTAATGAAGATTTGATTTGTAAGGTTTATAAAATATTCATAACTAAAAATGAATAATGTTTGGTAACAAGTTGCCCTTGGTCACAGACAAGTAAGAAACAGACTCTCAACCTTACGGGGGGTTTTGCTATGCTCCTTTTGCCAGCTTGAGTCCTTCAACACTGGGCTTCGCTAGTGTCACTGCTGAGTGATGATGGGACTAACTGCAGCGATCCTAGTGTTGAAGGACTCAAGCTGCCAAAAGAAGCGCAATCATTTTAACCTGAACGTTGAGTGTCTGGGTATATTATTTGTCTGTGCCCTTGGTTGAATCAAGATTTAAATGAGTAAATGAACTGGTTCTTGAGCTAAAACGCTTTTTGTAATAAAACAAAAATACTACCAAACTGTGCTATTAAATTAATCACATTATACACTTTAAACCATTTACTATTATTAAGACTATTGAGTCCTGTTTAAAAAAAATAATAGCTCCATTCACATCATCATCATCAACAGCTGTTCCCAGCCTGTAGATGGGTCATTTTAGTAAAATACCTTCTTCTTCCTCTCACTTGCACAGATTGTTTTTTTGCTCCTCCCATCTCTTTCTTGGCCTCCCTTGCAGTCTTTTTCCTATATACTTAATTTCTATCATTTTCTCCATTCACCTACTTGACTATATCAATTGGCCATATTTCCTCAGCATTTCTTGACACCAGTTCTGTTATTTTATAATTGTTAAAAACCATTGCTCATTTATATGTTATTAATTATAAACTAACGTAACCGGTACAAGACAATTAAATGTTAGGCTCTGTGTTTAATGTGATAAATAACTCAGTTTGGCAGGGTTTTTTGTTTCTAAAATAAGTTGTTTATGCTATAAAACCAATTAATGCCTACCAAAATATATTATTAAAACAAATGCAAGACTTAAAGAGTTTTATATAAGAGTAACTGTATACAGCCCAATTTTAATAGGAATAATAACAATTTACTATTTCATTAGTTATGTTATAGGTATTGCTATAAAGAATGACCGCTGCAGATCATATGACTTGATATATGAATATATGAAGGTAGATCTGGTAACTTTTCTAGCTGTCAAATAAGCCCCTTACTATGTAAATTGGACTGAATATAGAAGGTACAGGAAGGAATGGTAAGAAAAGAAAAAAAACACCTTTGCACTACTACTGCTGCTGCTGTTACAGATTTCCTTCAAGAGACAATCATTAACTTTCTCTCTTTATTTTGCACATTATATTATGTTTGTGTTTTATTTCCCATCACAATTTCCTTTGCCTCTTTTCATATAAACAATTAACTCAACATTGAAACAACTATTCCTAGAAGAGAATGAGTAGTTTAGTTTTATATCCAAGGCTTATTTTGTTGTACACTAGCAGTAAAAATATTGTTTAAATAATATGCTAAATTAATATAATTTGTTAGTTATGTCAAACATTGAATTTTTTCCTAGCTATGTAGCAATGAACAAATATATTTTTGTACTGTAAAATAGGCAATAGTACTTACAAGTTGAGATCAAATTATTAGAAAATCATTGTTAACATAGCAATTTCTTTGTTATTTTGTGTATGAAAAATATAGCTGTATAGCAACTTGACCTTAGTTCATACATTTATTTTTGTTCCCATTCACATATAAATTGGTGGATCACTTTACCAAAAAACATTGTCATAGAATTGAGAAAACTCAAGAAGACAAAATATTTACGTTATTGGGATGTATATATTTTTCTTGTCATCCCTAGCTGCGGCTTCGAGTGGTGCTGGTTGCATCTATTTGAAGTGCAGTCTCCTGGTGATGTTTGTGGTTAGGCACTTGTCCCGTGGGTCTAGCGGGTGGGGGTAATGAAGGGAGATGGGGAGAAAATGTAGGCTGGTTGTGGGGTGGTTAGGACATACAAATGATAGTCTTCAGGGCTTAAAGGGGAAATTGGGGTAGTTGGAGGTCGGGTGGGTGATGAAAGGAGAAGACGAGGAGAGGAACTAGCTACCTCAGGAATAGGGACACTTGAAGATGTTGGAGGGAAGTGGGGACGTTCGGGTGTTATTGTCGGGGTAGTAAGAAATGGGTTCTCGGGTTGAGTAGTGTTTGACCGGTGACATTTTCTTCAGGGTCTTCTTGGGTTTTGCCGGAGCGGCGGGTGTAGACCATCCTGTGGAATTGCCGGTGACGAGGACGAGCCGATGGGGAAAGTGGAGAGGTATAAGGAGGGAGTCCTGGGTGTTGCGGTGGGTGGTAAGATGGAGTCTCGGCAACGAGAGTCGCGGTGGGAGGTAGGAAAGAGTCCCAGCAACGGGAGTCGCGGTGGGAGGTAGGAACGGTGAAAGGAGAGAGAGTCAAGATAAAATTGCTCTTTAAAACACAATAATTTATTAGCTCTTTCGTATAGGTGGTTTGCCAGGGTGGCTCCCCACTGAATCTGCTCCAGATCTCACCGTGTTATATACCCTCCGCTGCTGCCTGGTCTTGTCTAATGAGAGAAAAGGGAGCTTCCCATTGGTGTGGGAAAATGTGAGCGATCCTTGGCACTGACTACAGTGGGGAAAGTGTCACAGACAGCTCAGAGAACATGGGCTGTGGGGTGGTCCAGGCAGTAGGGAGGGTGGTTGGCGCGGCCTGTGCAAGTGCAGAGGAAAGACATGAAGGGCCGACTAAACAGTGAGGCACAACAATCTTTAAGGTAAACCTCTTTTTGAAGCACATTTTGTACTACTGATAAGGTTTAAGCTGGAACTGTTATGTTTTCTCAGTGGCAAAAAAGCATATATGGGCTAGTTTATGGACAAGCCAAAAGTATTAGTAAGCATTAGCAGTATTAGCAGTTGTGTGGTGCTTACTGTCTTTATTTTCAAAAAACATTTTTATTCTATGAAAAATGGATAGCAAACAAAATTATCTCCAACTTGCGACCTGACAATGTATTGTCTAGTTAATGACAACGCTTCCTACCACAACATACAATTAGACCTACCACCGACATATTCATATAAAATAGTCGTAATGAATTGGTTTGAACAATACAATATTCCCTTCAGCAATACTCTGCTCAAACCAGAATTATATTCACTATTTGACTGCACAAACCACGATTTAAGAAAAGTATGATAGATACACTACTAGCAAAGTATGGGCATTCTGTTCTACCCTAATACCATCTCGATCTCAACCCCATAGAATTGATATGGGCACTGGTGAATAACTATATTTCTAAAAGGAACATTACATCAATGTAAACACCTTATAAGCCTAGCGAAGGAAAAGTTAACACTATACCGAATGGGGAATGGTTAGTGTGTAATATATACGAACAAAGAATACTTGAAATCAGAGCAAAGAATTGATGAGTTATCTGATAGTATTTCATCAACTTTGAGGATTACAATTTATTAGACGACAACTCCATCGAAAATACTTCGGGTGATGATGGTGATAATATGAGTGCGGTGAAAGTTTTTGAAGATATGTAGGGTAAATACTAAATAGTATACATGTTTGTGTCTGTAATAGTAGCAGCAGGAGAATGTTTCATAACTAAGAGAGAGAGAGAGAAAGAAAGAAACATTCTTATCTACCCCCACCGCTACCTGCTCGGTCGAGTTTTGTGTTAAACTTCACCAATAGTACAGGAAAGAAGGATGGAAACAAAAGATATGTGTGTGTATATATATATAAAATATAATTTAAATTTATTTGAGATATTTAATGTGCACTTTCTGAACTGACTGAATATATCAGCACACTAGAATTTCTATGAGAGAGAGCGAACAGACCTACCAATTTGGCTGGATAAGTTATTTTCACATACCTTCTAGGGTTGGTTACACGCCGCAATCAACATGTTTATGACAGTTTTATTGCCCCTCTGAAGGAAATTGTGCCACAGACTTTTATTACTCAAGAAAAATCTGTTGACCCTGGCTGGGTTCAAACCTACATACATTATGTCCTGAGGCGAGCTCTTTACCCCAAGACCACCAAGGTTGATGGCAGCAATACAAAGAGTGAGCTGTATTCCTATTTTATTTGTAAAAGCAATAGGGCCTTTTCTGTTTGTTCCTTTTATTTGTTTCCATCCCTTTCTCCTGTATCTTTTTCCCATTTATAACTAAAGATAGTATAAAATATCTTGTTTTGGTTGTGGTAAGTTGTCATTTAAAGAAACTTTACAATTTGTTTGAATTACTACACATTTGTGTGGGAAGCACATATGTGTGTTAAGGTTTTCTGTTAACCACACCAAAGAGAAGTGAACTGATAAGGTTGATGTATTTCAAAGACAAATTTGTTCCAAGACGTGGATTTTCGAAGTTTACGCAAAGCAGGACATGAAAGCTCATGAATCTCACCCTTCAGAAATTATTTTAAAAGGGGTTCATTAGTATGGTTTAAGAAAGCTGGTCCAGGGAAATATCAGAAGAAAAGAAAAAAGTATCCACTCAGTGGTTTAACCATTTAGTACTTTCTGGAATCCGATACCTGGCATGGTTGCAAATTTATAATTTGGTGAAATGTGGGTTTACCCTTTCATAGTGATAAATTAACAGCTGGGGACTGGTTGTAGTGCTTGTCCTAGTCTTAAGCTAGATTATAAAGTACATGAAGCTGTGACAGACCTAAAAAGCCGGCAGAGGAAAATATAGTGGAACCTCCATATACGTGTATCTAAAACATTGCATCAAACTTTGGCAGGCTATTCCTTGGATGAAAATAGAATAATTCACATCAGCAACCTAGGGTCCATCTTAAATATTAAGGCCGGTATTCACCCCTAAAGATAGAGCTAAAAACGACTGTTGTGTGAAATATTATGAGAACTGCTTAGGGTATTACAACGAATCTTTGTATACTACTAATTGAAACCTTGATAATTAATAAACTAAATGTGCTCTTACCGTTACCCACCCCCATCATGTAAAAAAGGAGGGGTTGTAACACTTTTTTCTGCAATAAAATACGACAGAGTAAGTATTTCTAATTTTGACTTAAGATTACAAAACATGAAGTAAAAATTAACAATAAAGGTGTCTTGGAGAAACTGTCTAGCTTCCCCCGTTTCCGAGATAATCACACAAGTTTGAGCTCAGAGACAAGTGTTAATTCCTGCCAGGTAGGCAGCCTGTATAGCTGTGATGCCCGGCCAACACACTCTTCTTACCTTAATACATTAGACTTCTTTCTTTGGGGCTTTACAAAGCTTTGGTGTTCGAGACAGCCATTGAATCCGAGGAAGATCTGTTAGCCAGGATAGGTGCTGCATCTTGATAAGGTTCAAGAAACAACACGTGTTTTCGAAAGATTACGCAAGTCATTGATACGCCACCTCAATTATTGCAATGACGTTAGGGGCTGCCATTTTGAACACTTGCTATGAATCTGATTTTGAAACTAGGAACTAAAATATACAAGAGCTATAATTAGTATTTCTTAATTTAGCTTTAAATATCCAGTGAGTGTAATGATTAAAATCCCACCCAAGTGTGAACTGTGTAAGCATAACTTACTAATGTGATAAATAGCAACACATTGGAGCTTATGAAGAATGAACAGTAAAAGCCATTCACAGTAGGAATTGACTTCTGAAAGGCCTTTTTCCCTACCATAAATCTACTATATAGTAGGATATTGGTAGGAAAAAAGACCTTTCAGAGAGTAATTCCTACCATGAATGGAATATATCTGAGTTTCTCCATCACTACACACAAACCAGACTTGTTTACCAAATGTATGTGATACATAGTCACACTTGCTAGTAAAAATGGTTAAACAACTGCAGTGCGAAGTAACACTGCGATTCTGGTTGCCTAACTGGCAGGAATTAACACTTGTCTCTGAGCTCAAACTTGTGTGATTATCTCGAAAACAGAGAAAGCTACACAATTTCTCCAAACACCTTTTTTGTTAATTTTTAATTCTTGTTTTGTAATCTTAAGTCAAAATTGGTAATAATTACTCTGTCAAATTTTATTGCAGAAAAAAGTGTTACAACCCCCCCTTTTTACATGATGGGGGTGGGTAACGGTAACAGCACATTTAGTTTATCAGTGATCAAGGTTTCAATAAGTAGTATACAAAGATGCGTTGTAATACCTTAATCAGTTTTCATAATATTTCACATAATAGTCGTTTTTAGCTCTATCTTTAGGGGTGTATGCCGCCCTTAATATCCAAAATCGACCCTAGGTTGCTGATGTGAATTATTCTATTTTTACCCAAGGAATAACCTGCCAAAGTTTGTTGCAATGTTTTAGATACACGTTGTATATCATACTTTCATATATTGAAATGTATCGAAGCTTTGGTGAATCCCCATGACATAACATAGAAAAACTGTGTCTGGGTATTCCTCTGTGATTTGGCAATTTTAATGTATATGATTTATAATCAACACTGTTTTTTAAAAGAATATAAATTTATTATTTTATGTAACTCAGATAACATGTTTGACATATTATATGATTTAAAATTTAGTTCATGCTAATTTTTCTAATTTTTTTTATGTTCAAAAGTCATTCCCTCACCCTGTCCCTAGCTTCTTTCCTTAACTTTCTTAAGTCCATTGTATAACTTTAAAAAATAAAATATCTAACTTTTTTTGCTGTTATACTATAATTACATTACTTATTAACTAAAAAAACTTTATTTATAGTTTTTCTTTACACAATGACTTAATTTGTGTCCCCAAGGTTTGGCATCATCCCTCACACTTGCTTGTTAAGTCCCATATTCCCTGATAGATGTCAGGAGCAGAAAATAAAACAGGTTCTTTTTGTAGAGGAAACCAATTTGGAGGGAAGCTGTATTCCATGTGCTCATGTGTTTGTTGAAAGTTAGATTAGTACTTAATTAAGTTCCTGAAAAATGTAAGTTGGCTTTTTTACTCATCATTCCCTCACTTGTCATTTATTTTTTTATTATTATTTAGCACCATGTCTTACTACCCCTTCGGGATGTATGCTTTAAGTACTAAATACGCTAATGTATTAGGAATTGGGAAGGTTGAATTAGAGGAAGTGAACCCGCATCTGCGTGGAGGGAGAGTAGAAAACCATTTAGGAAAAAGTACAAAAAACAGTTCACCTGACCGAGATTCGAACCTTGATCTCCCCATCCTCAGCAGTCGAACTCAACACAAAAAAGAAGTATTAAAATTCTTAAATACAAAACGTGAAGTACTATTTCCCAACAGCTTCATAATCTCACAGCTTTTTCCTTTTAGTTTATAGCAGCCGTTTGGTGTTATTTCATCATTTCCTCACAATGAGGGAATGATTAAAAAAATGAGGGAATTATGTTTTAGCTTTTTGTGAATCTAACTTATTTAAAGCCAGTTTAAATCAAAATAAACAGTAATCTAAATATGGACACAGTTTGAAGTTAGGCTGAATCTGTTGTTTTTTTCTGTATGTTTGTAGATAAACATTTGTTTAATAAAAATATGTGCAACATTATTTTTCTCTAATAAATACAAATATCTTTGAAGTGCCTACTATTACTATAATTGATTACTTGATATCACAAACCAATGGTAATTTAGTTATAGATTAGAATTCTAAAACGCAGCTTTTAAAAAAATATTTAAAAGTTGTACTTTTTAGGCTTTTGAAGAGTTCATATTAACAGATAGGTTTTTTTTTATTTGATTTTGCTTTTATAAAAATTTACAACGAACTAAGTAATCAAATGCTCACAAATACCCAATTAATATACAGAGGTTAAATGTTGAGTTCAAACCTTTTGAGTAGCCAAATAGTTTTTATATACAGTTATCTACTTAGCTTATTCAATGGGGAAGGTGAGCAAAGAAGCTATATTGAGAGAAAAAAAAAAGTATGATGATAAAATAAGAGAAAATATGAAAAAGAATCCTGAAAAGTTTGGAAGAATTGAAATTGAAGGAAAAAATCAAGTGTTTGAAAAAGAAAGAAAAAGTCCAAGTAAAAGCAGCTGCCAAAATGAATCCAAGAGAGCATCGACAAAAGAAGAAGAAAACAATGGAAGCAAAATGAGAAGTTGAAAATAAAGCATTCATTGAATGTCATGGCGTCTACTCACCTTGACCAATGAAATTTCTGACTTTTTCCCTGATCATTTCCTGAAATTACCGACTAACGAGTAAGTCACATCCTTCGAACTCCCCCGCCTTCCCCCTCATTTTTCTACTAATCTTTTTTATTAATAATAAGTTTTAAAATTTAAATTAACATTTTTTTGAAATTTGTATTAACATTGTTTACTAGGAATTATAAAATATTTTACACAACTACAGACAAAAACCTACAGTTTGAATAACATTATTATTTACTGATTTAATGATTATTATATTTCATATTTTGAGTAAAACAACATTTTCCCAGATTTTTGTTGTAATTTACCAAATTCCCGACTTATTCTCTCGTTTTTACCCAATCACTTCAAATTCCCGGCTAATTCCCATTTTCCCTGATTTTCCCGAATGGTAGACACCCCGAATGAAATGTTATCAAATAATTCACTTCCCCATACTTATGTTAAAACTGTTGGAGAACCGAGTGATTATACTATGACAAATCCCCCAGATGAAATGCCATCAAACACTAGAAAAGGAGGCGGTAGCAAACGAGTCAGAAGGGATAGGGGAAAGATGTATAAGATTATTAAAAAACTTGATGCCAAATTAAATAATCCCATGCTAAAGCCGGAAAGTATAAAAAGAGATTATACAAACTAGAAAGAACAATTTAAAAAAATTAGTTTAAATGATTCATCTCCTAAAACACCTTGCAGTAAAGAGAATAAATTAATTTGAAATGACAAGGTATCACTAACTATCCGAAAGAAACTTCTTTATTGAGAAGTTTTGAAAGAACAACTCAACCAAGTTGATTTGAATGCTCTTCAAACAAGTGCAAACATTTTAGTACGGGACATGGTTATCAGCACCCTGATGGAAATTGTAGGCGTGATACACAGGGAACTTAAAACCAAAATTTCGGATTCATTAACTTCTAACAATTGGACCTATTTTGATAAAGATGAGATATAATTTTTTACCAATTTATGTATTTTTATGGTTATTACAGTGGTTTTAGTTATGGTTATTAACAACTTTAATATTTATTTTTTTTAACTAAATATTTTATGTAGACATATTATAGAATAACCTTTACTCAGTTGGAGCTCAAGTTTAATTGTTGCCATCTTAATTGATTTGAGTTTTGTACTTTTTTTATGTTTTGGCTGACATGAGCAACACATATTTTAAATAGCTCCCTTGTTTGAATTGCAGACTTTGACTTCACAATAAGTGATTGGGTTCTTCTCAAATATGACCACAATTTGTACCCAGGAAAAGTGATAAAGTTAAATGAAAGTGGAAAATTAGCAAATGCAATGGAGCCTACAAGGCCTGGACAATATAAGCAGCCAACCAAATAAGATGTGTTTGCGTACAATAGAAGTGATGTAAAGCAGAAAATTTCAGGACACATCCCTTGTGACAATAGAATCAGCCAGTTTTATTTTACTGGTCTTGAACTGGTGCATTAATTGTAAATCAATATTGGCCTGTTTAGTTATTTTTGTATTATTTCATAATGAAGTCATGGTGTTAAAATATCTGGGAATAATTTTATTGCCTAACACCCTTCTAAATCATTTCCTAACCTCACAAATCATCCCTTCAATAAGCAATATCATTCCTCATAAAGCAGCATCATTCCCTCACTTATCACAAAATGTTGATTTTTTTATGGTAGATTTTTATAAATGATCTCTATATTTATACTGAAATTTTACTGAGTTTATATGAAGTGTATGAACAAATTAAAAAATTATCAAACGTGTTTTTTTNTGGTGCTGACTGACAGCTTTGAAAAGTTGCCATACCAAATTATGTATCCCTACGCCAAGCCATATGATCTTCAAAAACATGTGTTTGGCAGCTGTCACTTTTGACGGTCAAAATTTAGGTATATACCTAAATGTTGACTGTCAGAAGTCAGCTGTGAGCTGTCAGTCAGCACCAAAGAAGTCACGGGGCTACTGTAGAAAAAAGATTTTATATTTTGAATTTTTCCAAAACGAATCAGGACACCCCTCTTCCCCTATAAATGATGATGGTATGAGAAATCATGCGAGAAAAAAATAGACTGGAGACGCAAAAGGAATAAAGAAATGTTTCATGGTGGCTATAAACAGGGAAAATAAGGAAAACCTGGAAAAGTCAGGGAATTTTTGGATGACATGGAAATTTCATGGAATTTAACTAAAAATAAAGAAAAGTCAGGGAATTAAAAATTATTTCTAAAATATAACATTAATTTTGCAACTGAACACCAAAACAAAAGTTGGAAATACCTAAATAAAATATTTTAATTTTTAAAATAACTGATATAACCGTTTATGTTTAGTAGATGCCAGGCCTCCACTGTGGTTTGGATCCCACGTTAAAATGTAGGTCCTCCATTTCATCTCACAATCACCCTACCAATACACATTAGCGTAAGTGCGTATAGTCCGAACGGGTAGTAAGACGTGGTGCTAATAATAATAATAATGTTTAGTAGATACAAACTTTTTTTAATATGTGATCAGTAATAAATAAAACAAGTCATCATCCACCATTAAAACTGGAAAAAAGTAGCCAGGGAAAATTGAAAAATGTTGCCTGGAAAAGCCCGAGAATTTTGTAATATATGTTTTGTAGCCACCCTGATGTTTCGTCAAGGTCAATGCGACGCCAAAAGGTCACCTAGCAGG
>CABFVX010000155.1:225294-319925 GCA_902151425.1 Timema shepardi | reverse complement strand
GTGGTCTTCAATTCGCTGAAAATGTTCCTGATGATATATTTCACAAACTTATTTTTATGATGAATCCCCATCGAAATTTACTGTGCACCAAGACATAATAAAGTTTTTCACACAAAGAAATAATGTAAATCTATTTGAGTACTAGACCCTACATGTTTGTTAAAGTATGTTTAACACATGTTTTTCTTGTTTGTTTTTAATTATCTTTAAAAACATAACATGCACATGTGATTAGTATTAACTTTTAATGAAAGCATTAACTAGGAAATATTTCTAACTAAAATAGATTACACAAAATCATGTATTAAAAAGATTGTTTTTATATTTCAATTTTTTTTAATGGAATCATCAATTTAGATATATGGAGGTCTGATTGTATATAGTTTGAATAAAATTATTATTATTAGCATTGTGTCTTACTACTCAGGGTTGTACGCACTTACGCTAATGTGTAATGATAGGGTGATTGTGAGATGAAATGGAGGACCTACAGTTTAACGTGGAATCCGAACCATGTTGGAGGCCGGCATTCTGCACATTCACAAGTTATGATTTGAATAAAAAAACTGACCCGGACCATGGACTGAAAATA
Source organism: Timema shepardi (assembly GCA_902151425.1). Lineage (NCBI taxonomy): Eukaryota > Metazoa > Arthropoda > Insecta > Phasmatodea > Timematidae > Timema > Timema shepardi. The sequence goes on along the minus strand of CABFVX010000155.1, from coordinate 319,333 downwards.
GTAATGAATGTATGCAAAGTACTTGCTGGAAATTCGTAATATGACGCAGGAAGATTAGGTGTATAATTAATTTGTGAATATAACCTGAACAAGTCTTGTGATTGGATCAGTTATAAAATGATCATTCTTCATCACTGCCATTTACCATAGCTGAAAAGTAACTTCTGAGTATGCCTACTAGTAAAGTCTGACAAATAAAATGTTTTAATTCATTTCAGGGTAGAGCACATTTATGGTTTCTTTTAAGAAAATATCTTTTATAGGGAAGAAAATATCTTTTATAGGGAAAAAAATCGTACCTTGCAGTGTTATTTATTCCATAGGACATAAAAAAAAGTGTCAACCATTAAAATATTTTGATTTGTTGGTTAAATAATTGATTAAAATGTTTCTATCAGAATACAAACGTGGCATAGTTAGATAAAAATAATCTTTTGTATTTAAAAAAAATCAAGCTTAACCTAGGGATACTCATCCAAATAAATTAATCAACCAATCTTTAACTACCCTTCAAAGTTTGTTAAAATTCAATCAAAATACAATTTTTGAATGGATTTATAGCTTATATTTAGAGATTCCAGCTAAGTTGTTGGCATGTGTGTATTCTGATTAGAGAAATTTTACTACTTTCAAATTAATAATCTCATTTCACATAGCCTATTTTATGAGGGACAAACATGAGAACTTGTATGGATTTAATTATAGTTGCTTATAAAAGTAATTCTAGGGTAAGACCAACTAATAAATTATAGGCAGTAAAACTGTTTTAACATTATATATTTACAACTCTATACAACAAACTAATGGCATATATGGGATATATTCAGTTAAATTAAGTCCTGTCCATACAGACTGTTGTTTTTTAGCTTTGACTGTACCACATCATCATCAGTGAAAGACATTTTAATCGGTGGGATTAGACCAGCAGCAGTATAGCGTCCTTCTGAACAGAGAAAGTTGAATGTGGCACATGCCTGCTCTGTTGGGAGAATTTCAACATTTATTTTATATTTAGACATAACACTGTGAATATTACGCCACAAATCACGGCTAAAGCTTGCGTCACCAATACCTAACACAAGGATATCTATCTTTGGTTCAAGAACCAAAAACAATGAAAGTGAGTCCGAGTTAATATCTTCTGGGCCGCTCACATTCCAACTCAACACCGACCGTGGAAAAATGACCATGGGTCCTAGTATATTCATTCCATTGTTAAGACGAAAACCTACTTGACTATAAGAATCAACCATAAGTCCCAACTCCAATTCTTTATTTAAAATGGTCACAGTTGTTTTACCGTCAGAATCATAACTAGTGTGTCTTATACAGGCAGGGCTACCCCTTAATGCAGGATATATATGTTTATTGACTAAATGCTTTGATATCACAGAGAAACTATTCCTTAATAAAATCATAGCAATATAGTTTTGTTTAGAAAATTATCAAGCACAACCCAAAAAAGTTGCTCTAGATTTTAGTATATTGAGTACCAAGCTTGTATAATATAATTAAATTAAGCCAAATTTACTAGGCCAATATTAACTTTGAATGTATCATTATTTCACGCAATTTTTTCACAAACGAAGTGACTATGTGAAAGCACAAATTAAATAAGTAAAAAATTATAAATTAAACATGTTTGAACTGTTTTTTAAAAGTTTGTAAAGTAAATTCAATCAAGAAGTTTGCTACACTCATAAAACTTCTTAGGAAATTCATGCTGGTGAGCAGGCTTCCAACACACAATTTGTAGTACCACATATAAACAAGAATTTGGTATACTTGTATAAAAACTGTATGCTGATAATAAAGTATTGATATTTTAATTAAATAGACCCTTAAAAATTACGATTATAGTTCTTATCTCACCATATGTAAGTGTGCGTGAATCTATATTTTTTAACTAAAGATTTAAGAATTTAATGGTAGTGAAATTTAACTTTCTATCATTGTCTACACACAAGAAAGTTATGGTGAATGTGCAATAATTCAGCTAACTTGAAAGTAGAGGTAGTTCCAGGGTACTTCAATGAGATGATAACATTGATCTTGATACAGGTTAGACATCCGTTACTGAAATTTTCGAGCTGTCGTCTCTATACCATTGCGTGAGAAAGAAGTAGATTTTCGGGTATCTCTTTCTCTTTTACACACATACAAGACAATGTTGCCTTTAGACATCATTCAATAATTTGAATGAATGTAATATGAAATATATCAACGTATAGTTAGTTAAATGAATCATAGCATATGTTAGTATTTAGGTAGGATGAAAGACAATTCAAATGGGAATATTTACTTCCATTTTAAATGGCTGTTTATCGTGCCAAAATAATATATAATAGGATTAATGTATGAAATAAAGTCTTCACATCGGGATTCTATCAACGTTAAGGTGTAGTAGAGACAGTACTTTCTACAAGCCTATGACCTAAATTATTATTTTGAACGTAAACTATACACACCACAAAGTATGTCGTTCAAACAAATTTAATAGGTACAGTTTTGAACTAACTTTTTTCACTATTGTCATTGATGTTTCAAAATAATATGGATTCTGAAAGCATTATACAAGATATGAGCCAACTTAAAAATAGAACAGGGGGTAGTATCCATGTCATACAGTTGGCAACACTGCTCTGTACTCACCATCAACTGTTTCCATCATATGGCCAGGTCACTTTAGTAAAATGCCTCCATCTTTCTTTATCCTTCCACCATTCTTGCTCCTTTAATTAATTAAATTCTTCTCGTCTCACTAGCACACATTCTGCCATTACCATTACAAATAGTAGTGATGAAAGGCACTCCCCTTCTTTACTCCATTTTTTATATGGAAACACTTTGTCTTAACACAACTACTGTCATCCCTATAAATGTTTTTCACACTTATTACAGCAGCTGTTTCCACTTCAGCCTCCTTCACATCCCTAAATACCATTACCAAATCTTCCCAAATTCATACCTTCTTTCGATCGGCTGTCGTATGGTAGAGATCAAGTCTATTGTGTATATATATATATATATATTCCTTAAATCCGGACAGTTCCTTTAATTTTATTTCTTATTTTATTTTTCAGTATATTTTCATATACATTTTTGTTATCCTTATAAATCACTCAGCGCCCTGTATAACCAATGTTTACCTACCTGCTTCATCTACAACTCATATCATTTACACAGTCATTTCATCCACGCCCGATGTTTTTCTTGGTTGCATCCTCCACCTTTTCCCATGTGGGATCTCTTTCCTCCTCTTCTGCTATATCTCACTGCGCTTCTGTTTCACTCTCATCCCTTTCCTCTTCCGGTTTGAACATCTTCTCAATATAGCTCATCCATAGTTCCCTTCCTTCCTTCTTTATCCATAATTCTACCTTCCTGTCTTTTCTCACCTGGCTATATAATACCTTCTTACTTCCTTACACGTCTCGTTCCAGTATTTCTGTCCATTTTTGCATCCAATCCATCCTGGCGTCATGTATAACTCACTTCGCTCTTTTCTTCTTCTCCCCATATTTTTCCTTTGTTTACTCATTCCTATTCTTAAAACTCCTCCTTTGTTTACTCATTCATATTCTTAAAACTCCTTCTGAATGTTTTATCCCTCTCCTTGACTGATTCCTTCCCCCTGTCGATCCACCAGGATCTCCTTCCTTCCTCTCATCACCTCTTCTTCCATATACCGCCTATGCAGCTCCCACCACACTGTTCTTAATCCTTTCCCATCCCACCTCTACTCTTTTCAATCCATTCTTGCCTTTCTTAGGTACAGCTTTCTAATCTTACTACCTTTTTCCTATATTCCCATCCCTCTATGTCCGCTACCAACAACCTGTGTTCACTATCTAAGGGCGCACTTGGTATTACCTTGATGTTTACGGTATCCCTTTTCATTTCTTCATTCATAAGAATAGACTTTAAGCGAACTTCGCTCACTTTCCCAACTATATTTAGTAATCTTATACCTTTATATTCCCTTCCTATACAAGCTGTTTTCCACTTTCATTTTATTTACTGCACGTAGCTCCAACAAACAGCCTTCTACACCTAATTTCATTGCTGAGGGAACTGCATGATTACTATTGAGCAACAGCGTTGTCATTCTTTTGTTTTCCGTGATCAGTCTTCCTTCTAATGTATATCAAATTTGGCAATGCTGGGCTGTCGTTGTTGTCAGTACTTGGTGCTTCTTCCTCCAACAGAGTCGTAAAGTTACAGTAGCCTGAGTCTCGTGTTCCTAATAGCTAGCTCAAAAACATTGACTAAATTAACACTCATATTTTATAAGTACTCTGTGTAGAATAATATGTGTTATTGATCACGTTAAGATTTGGTGTGTATCTGTATGTGTTGGTTGCGTGTTTTGTATTTTTACCATAAGGTTGTGGAACTATAGTTGTATGTGCATATTAATATATTTATTTGAATAATAGTGTATTGTTAACAATTAAGATATAACAAACATTATGGAATCTCTGGCTTGTTACAAACAATTACATTCCAAGAGGAAAATATTAAGTAGTAAAGAAAGGGCAATGGTGTTAAGAGTCTACACCTATTTTCGTAAAGACGGAACTTGTTCAGTAACTCAAGCGGCAATGGCAACTGCAGAAGCTACAGGTGTGTCTTATAAGTTAGTAATCTCTATTAAACAAGAATTCAAAACTAAGGGAAAGTTATTGACACCAATCAAAAGAAATAACTCTACTCAAATGAAGCGTTTGGATAAATATGATAGTTTTACTCAAGCAGCAATTCGCAGAAAGGTACATTCACTTTACCGTAACAATGAATTACCTACCCTAAAGAAAATTAAAGCTTTAATTGATACTGATAGCGACCTTCCTAATTTTTCATTCACGACACTTCAGAGGTTTCTTATAGATATTGGCTTTAAATTCATTCGACGGAAGCGTAACTCTTTGCTTCTAGACAGAGATGATATTATTGCGTGGCGACATCGCTACTTAAGAGCTATTAAGAAGCACAGAGAGAGCAACAGGAATATTGTTTTCACAGACGAAACCTGGTGCAATTCCGGACACACAACTTCAAAATCGTGGATGGACACAACAATTGCATCATCCTCACAAGCAAGGCGAGAAGGCCTAACTACAGGAAATAAGCTTCCCTCTGGAAAGGGCGGGCGCGTCATTCTCGTCCACGCAGGTAATGAAAATGGTTTTATACCAGGTGCAGAGCTTATTTTTCATGGGAAAAAAGATGATGACTATCACGATGAAATGGATGGAAAAATGTATGAAAAATATTTCAGAGAGAAGCTGCTTCCAAATATACCATCAAACAGTGTCATAGTTCTAGACAATGCATCCATTCATTCTACGATCAAAGAGAGCATTCCAACCAAGAGTAGTACCAAGATTATTATTCAATCCTGGCTCACCAGTAAAGGTATTTCTTGGGAAGAAACCATGAATAAGATGGAGCTTGTAGAGATTTTGGACAAAGTACGAGGCAATTATGAGCGTAAATATATTATTGACGAGATCGCTAAAAGTGCTGGACATGAAGTTCTACGACTGCCACCTTATCACTGTGAGCTTAATCCCATCGAAGGAATTTGGAGTCAAATTAAAATATTTGTTGCTCAAGAAAACAATACATTTAAACTTAATGATGTTCATCGCCTACTAGAAGAAGGAGTGAGAAATATCACAAAAGAACACTGGCGAAATCATGTTCATCATGTAATGGAAGTTGAAGCAACAATGTGGGACGTAGACGGGCTTATAGAAAAACTGCATGACAGTGTCGTGATAAATTTGAAGGACAGCTCCTCTAGCTCTGAAGATGATGATAGTGATGCTGATCTAGGAGTGGTACCGTTACCTGATTAAGAACAAGTAAGAATGTAATTTATAGCATTTATTATAAAATACATGTTGTAATATATTTGTTTGTATATTAATTATGAGGAAAAAAGCTTTATACATAAAATATTTTAAGCATAATTACGGAGGAAATAGAGAAACGTTAATAAACTTCAATCTTGAAAAAATTACGATTGTGGAAAGAGTTAATGTTTCTAGAAAAGGCTGTACACCGATAGGAAATGCTTTTGCCTGTCAATTGAACCCCCCAACCACCCCATGCCGCATTGTTTACAATGAGGGATTTCCAAGTAAACCCTCCCCCCTCACATTCCAACAACTGAAAGCTAGAAAATTTGGCAACCGGTAACAGAGAGAGAGAGCGAAGATAAATCTTTTCTCCATAAGACATGCAGTTCCCTCAGCTATGAAATTAGGTGTACCCTACTCGTTTATCTCTTTCCATCCTTCTTTCCTAACACCTTCACAAACCATCCACTAATTTTCCCTACTTTTGCGTTAATATCCTCCATTACTACCTGTCACTCATTTCCAATATGCCTTTATAGATCTTCCTCAAACTTGTATTTTTCTTCTGCTGGGCACCCCACTTGTGGTACATACACTTGTATCACCTACACATTTTTTCCTCTATCAGTTATCGGCATCTTTATTATCCTGCCATTGGTCCCTACCACCCCTAGCTGCAGCCTTATCTCACTACGAAGCCCATTCAGATTCTTCTTTCTTTACCGTTTCCCATCCAATGCAAAATTTAACCATTCCTTAGTTCCCTCATACTGCTCCTTCTCCATTTGATCTCGCCCAGACCCAGGACATCCACTGTCCCTTATCTATAATGCCCACAATCTTCTCCACTTTGCCAGTCAGTATGCCAATATTCAGAATCCCAAAAATTTTTACAATCTGAAATTTCACTTTATTTTCTCGTGTAATTTGGTTTGTTTTGGTCACAGGCTTGCAAAGCCTGTCGTGGCCTATACCCGAGTAGCGGGGCTGCCACTTATAGGTCCTCAGGTAGATCTTCGTTTGGTTGTGATCTTCCCTAACTGTGGCCATGGGTGCTCATCATCACCATCACCAATCCTCACACTCGTAGCCAATAAAATTGGGAGCCAACTGGCCGGACGCTGTTCCAAACTTGTTTGTTTTGGCTCTGACCAGTCTCCTGTCTCTCGTCTGCACCTGACCTGGTTTCCGCTGGGGTTTGACCCATCCTTCCCAAGGTTACTCGGATCCTGGGGTGCACCACTTAGCCTCTCCTCAATCCTGATTTCACCGCTAAGTGGAACACACTAGGTAGAATCCTTGTATTGTGCGTCCCTACCTTGTTAATTAAATGTAGTAAGTGAAAAGTGATTGAAAATCAGACAGTGTTGATATTAATAATACTTGATTCATTTGTCCTTTCATGTTTAAAAAAAATGAGGGTATACACTTACCATCTTCTAATAAAGGTAATACAGTGATTTTATATTTACACTGTTGCTTAGGGCTCATGTGGAAAGAATGAACTTCTTATGCATAAAAGACTTAAATGCGCATTCACAATTGTGTCACATATTTTTCTATACAAACAAATTGATAATGTAATAAATACAATGGTAGTTTCTTCCTTACTGTTGGATACATATACATTTGAAGCCTGATATAGCACAGTTGTTGGGGGACATACTTCTGAGTTATATTGGAAGGTGAGTTGTACAGTGAAAATAACAGGGCGGAATAACGGGGGGAAAGACCACAACATAATGCACTACTATGTAAATTTAAGTCATCAAACATATAAATAAAAAAAAACTTACCCATTAAACTCTTCACCACGTTATATTTGAATCTGTAGTATATCGGACCATACTATGTAGTGATTCTATTGTATGTTATAGTGTTGGTGAGCCTGGTGAGCCTGAATTCTATGAATATTCGCAGCATGACATCCAATGCCAAGCTGTTTTGAATTTTGCATGTTAGGCAAAATTTTTGTTTAGATTTTTTAAATTTACTAAAAACAGAGTTGGGAGAGATAAAATGAAGAATATTTATTTCTGTCTGTTTGAAGCAAATAAAATCTTTGCCTGGGTTAACCACCTAATGCATTGTGTGGTTACCTCGGGAAATATCAGATACTTCTGCTAGTTATAACTAAAAACAGGTTGTTTCAAATAAAACAAGATGAATGGAAACTCACTAATACTACATGTGAAGAATGCTATATTAATGAAATTAAAAGACAAAGAATTACTCTTTGAAATGTTCAAATAATAATTATTGTATATAAAAACATACAAATGGTGATATAATATACAGATATATNAGGTGCTTGTTCTATAGACAGATATATATATATATATAAAAATAACAGTTAATAAGCTATAACAGTTACAAAAAAAAAACACCACAAATTCACAAATACTACATGTGAAGTATGCTATATTACTAAATATATAGACAAAAAATCACACTTTGACATGTTCAAATAATAGATATTTTGTATATAAATAAACATACTAACAATAATATATTATAATACACATACATGACAGTGACCAAAATGTAACACATTTACAAATACACACACATTTAAATGTACAAAGTAAAATAATATCCTCCAACCATTTTACCACAATATAAAATAAAATTCTGGGCTTAGGTTACTTTACATTGCCTCACAATATTATATTCAAATCAAATGCAACAGTTACTTAAATAAATACTAATACCACATGACACTTTAAGGAAAAACGTCTTTACACTTTTGAGGTACATTCTTTGGGGGTGCAGCCACACCAAACAAACTTTCAAAACAAATTTCACAAATATTGATTCACTACACCAGGTCCCCTTATTGGTTAAGAAGTATCTCTCTCATCTTAAAACCAAGAGGTGTTTATGTATTTATGTTACGTCTTGTGATAGATCATATTTTGAAGTATACATTAAATATCAGAATGTGTCCTATTTGTAATAAAAGTTGTAGGGAGGATGTATTAAAATTGTCTGTACTAGTTGGTTGAGATATAAAAGTAATATAAGAGATAGTATTGCACTTTGATGTTACTTATTTTAAATTTTTGATACTTTAATAATGCAAACTGTGTACGATACTAAAAATTAACAAATAATTGAATTTATCCAAAAAATACGTGTTTTGTTGTCAAAGCTGTATTTTTCAATCTTGACACAGATAGGGAAGAATGGTGAGCAACCGACTAATAATGATCGAAAGTTCGGTAGAAGCTAGACATTGGTTGGAAGTTTTTTTTATTTTAAAAATAATTATTTTTCATGTGTGTATGTGTGAGGAAGAGCATTAAAGTTCATTATTCGTGTTGCCCCTAGTTTCAAGAAATATATTAAGTAGCAAAGACCAATGAAGAAAGGGAGAAAGTGTCACCATTTTGTATTGAATTTTAAAAAAATATTATTTTTCCTTATTCAATTGGGCTTTCTTTCCTTTTTTTCTACTCATTAGTTTATTATTTCATATTTCCTACTTTTTATTTAAGGATAGCCTTTGAGGGTGCATCGTTATTCAATTAGTTAATATTGATATGCATGTTTTTGTTTTCTACAAAATCATTACAATGTGCTCTCAAGTTTTTACAAAGCAAGAGTGACAAAAAGAAAGTTGTAAAGTAAACCACGGATTTGTCCCAGATGTTTTTCTTAAAGTAAATAGTGAATATTGCACCCAAGTAAATGAAATTTCTTAATCCCATGCTACAATAGGAAACTAATATGTCTACTGTACTTATATATCATTTTTAAAGAACTGTAATGTGGTGGATACTAACAACTCATCCTAACATAAATAAAATAACTTTACTACCACACCTAAGATGGTTAGTTTGTCATCAATTTAAAAATAAACAATTTACTTGAATTAAATGAAAACAATGTAATTTTACAGTTTACACGCATTACTACAATGTGCAACAGCAAGTGAATATTAAAGCTGGAGTGTTTAAGTGTTGGCCATATTACAGGCATACCCGAATTACGACACTTCAAACTAATGACACGTTTCTATTGCTACCACGCCTCAAACTTGTGGTGTTTGCTTCACAAATACAATATCTTAGTGACATGACACTACTGCTCGCATTGAACTTCAGCACTTACCCTTTTTGAAATATAATATCTATAGTATTTTAGTTACAAATGTGTTATTTACGGCAGTTAGGTCCGTGTATGACAACTGCAGTAAATACATAAATCAATATATATAAGAAAAATCCATGGTGTGAGCCAGCAAGCCAGCTATACTGACTGAGCAGCCGCCAATTATAGTACCAATCTTTGTGGATAGAGGGTGTCATGCGGTCAGCACTACAAGCCATCCAGCCGTTAATCTCAGTTTTCCAAACTAGAGCTGCTACTTTTTTTATATTCAAGTAGCTCCTCATCTGTCTTCACGTGGCTGACTCTGTTCCACACCCCGTTATTCACAGATAAATTTTGGAATTGCCGGGGATCAAACCCGGGATCCATGGATCTTTAGCCAGGAACTCTGAGCACTAGTGTGGGGTATGCCTGTCTATATATAACCTGATTTTGGTTGGAAGAACAGTTTATAAGATTCAAAACAAATTTCTTTGCAGATAACAATAATAACATTTTACTATTTTATTTGTTTTATTTTATAGGTATTGATAATATCTATCAAAAGTGACAGCTGTAGATAAAATGACTTGATGTGTGAATATATCAAAGTTGTTTTAATAACCATCAAATACTCTTCTTCTTACTAAAATCAGCCAATACATTTTATAAAGCATTATAAAGGTATCCTTTACATTTAAACATATTTTAGTTTATTTGAACAAAACAAAAGAAAAATAAATTTATATAAAAATACACGCTCTTAAAACTTTATTCACAGTTCTGTGATTTCTCTTGTCTTCATAATAATTGGAATTTTAAGTAAATATAAACACAGGAAATGTTAATTTCAAAAGCTAAGTTATACAAACTTCAATCATAGATTAGCTTTGAAATTTAACTAAAACAAAATCATGACAGTAAAAACCGCTAAACAAAGCTGTCCTAAAAGATGCTTTAAATTTGTCAACTCACACAAAAAATGATAAATCATGCATTTAAATGTAAACCATTAAAAAAAAAAGTAGAATTAAATTTACTATATGCTGTAGGTTTACTTTTGAAATGGGTCATTGTACAGCCATACCCCTTTTATTGTAATACAAACTTATGAAAATAACCATTTGGATGTTTCTTTTTTGTAGACATGGTATTTGTTGCTCACTTAAAAAATGCTTTACAAGTGATAGATTTTAACTAAAAATTTGCCTTCTATTCTTAAATTAAGATGAAAAACCAGACCAAACTAAACAGTAAAAGGGCCATTGATGAACTCATATAAGGAATTTTTGGTTGTGTTAATGCACATGTGCTCACAAAACAGAAACACTTTATTTTGAAACTAATATTTTGCATGGCTCTCCCCTTAAGTTAAAAAAAACCTTTTATTCATTTTGGTGGTCAACAATACAATTACCAAATTTAAATCACGCTCACAAAAAACATTTATTTAAAGAGAAAAAAGTTAATTTGCACTAATCAAGTGGAAACCATAAAATTTGCATAAAAATTAGTGTTATAGCAAATAAAATTTTAATGTGACTACTTAAGGTAAATTTAAATTGTGAATGAAAATTATTTAGATTAGATCAAATGATGAATAACAATCATTAGCTAGAAAAATATTACAGTGACTAGAGAGTTTTTTTTTAATTAGTAGAGGTGTGCGAAACAGGTTTCTTTTTGTTTGGCATGAGAACGAGACTCAACAATTGAGACAAGATTGGATACAAGATCGGGAATGAGAATTTTAGAATCCCTTAATGTGGGACGAGAATTGAAATTAAAAATATTTAATTATTTCTAAATTTGCTTGCACTATCTTAAAACAATGTGCAATATTTAGTTTATTAAATGAATACATATACCATAATAGTGGAAAATTAAGCAAGTGTATTAAGTTTAAATTTTAAAATGGAATATAAATCGGACACCAACATATGAAACACAAATAGCACCAAAGAAGCTTGAATATGAAACAATATACTTATAACCTCTAGATCATAAATGTTTGACTATTGCTTGGTGATCACAATCAGGTTGTATTTTAATCAATGTCGAATATTCTATGGGTGTATTCCCAACGACCAAACATTAACAAAAGTTCATCTACACATGGGTCTAGAAATGCTTAGCTTCTGAGCTAGGAAGAATTTTATTTTTCTATTAATAAGCAATCCAAAAGAAGAAACAATGTAATTAAACAAGACAAAATTTAACAAAAACAAACAAAAACACAATACAGAAATTTTTGTACAAAAATTGCTCAAAGCGATGATATGCTGCTTCAATGAATCCTCCGAGCTTGCGTTACATGCTTTGTAATACTCTCTCTTAAAATGTCAACAATAGGCAAACGAGTTTAAATGTTCCCCTGAGATAGAAATCCATCAGGTTCAAATCTGGTGACTAACCAGCCCATTCAATGGATCCCTCATGAGCAATACACCCTTGAGGAAAATCTTCAATAGCTATAAAACTAGGTGTTTTAGACCCGTGTTTGTATCGACTTTTCTTAATGTATCCTGTAGAATTAATGCAAAGTCTAAAGGCCGTATGCAAGAACTTGACTAAGTGGATGCTTTGTGGACACTAGCGTGGGTTTGCTTATGTCATCATAGGCTAAAAGGTGGAGCGAGTGTGCTCGGGACCACAATATCGGTCCACTAAGCATTCACTAATGTTCTTGCATACCACCCTAAGTGTAGTCATTCTATAAAGTGTGCACAAAATTTCAACATGGCAGGTGACTAGTTGAAATATATTAACCAAAATAGCTTAAATAAATACCTATCACATATTGAATAATAATAGAAAATATAAAAATGTGTTGAATTACTCAATCTTTTATATATTCAGGAATGGAAGACCAATTCCCAAAACGTTTGAGATTATAGCATGTGTCCCAACAATCAGGTCAGGAACAAGGAATATTTTTTCCCGTGGAAATCCTGAAATTCAGGAATCTTGCACACTCTTAAAATGTATTGTGTACTTTTATTAATTATTTATTTATTATAATTTGTGAAGGAAACTTAAGAAACAAGTTGTTATGAATATAAAAGAAAATTGGGTACAATTTTATATAAATGTATACATTCATATATACCAGTCAGTACGTTGTTGTTTCTGTTGACCTTTTGTGAAAAGTTAAAAACATAAGGCTTACATAGTTAAAATAATATCAAATAGTACTTTGTCAATCCAATAGTATGCATAAACGAGTCATGATAATTCTATGTATACATTCTTTGTGTGAAATGTGTTTATTGGTTTAGATATTATATTATGTAAATATTAGGTCTAGTCAAAATAAATTTTACCTTAAAAGTGCGAATAAGAATAAAATTTAACAGGGCATATTCTCTCAACAATTAACCTATTATATAAAACCCACTCAAGTCAGGAATGCTTGGTCAATAACATAATTTTGATACCAATTCAATCATGAAAACTTGTCTAACACCTATATTAATGTGTTCTTTATGAAATAATGTCTTCAAGAAGTATTTTGAATCTGAGATACATCAGTGTGTTAGAGTTTTACTATAATTTTTTACCAAAATAAAAACAAAGAAAAATATTTTGTTTGTTCCACTTTTGCTTCTCAAATTTCATAAACTGTAGCACAAACCAGGGTTGAAGTCTGAAATGTGCAGAAAAAAAGAGTATGGTATTACAACAGATTTGAATCAAGATACATCATTAAAATTATGAATACATTTCTTATTATTACTTAATTATTATATTTCTAGCTTGCCTTGTGGTGTAGTTGTCAGTGCACATGGCTATAAGCCTATAGGTCCCAGGTTCGATTCCCGGCTGTTGACTGAGTATTTTTCCATTAAGGGGAATGATCCCAATGGTCACCAGGATTTGAATAGTTAGGTTAAGACTCACACCGGCTCCAAACCTTCACATTCACTATCGTTACATCATCCCATTGCGGGTACGACACGTGGACAACCTCCTATGGTGTACCCTGGGCAACGTTCTGTGCCAGCAGAGCGGCTAGTAGTCTATACATATGGTGACTGAACCTGGATGTTAAAGTCCCTCCTGGTCATATGTGCCATACGATCAAAAAAATATATATATATTTTTATAATAATAATTTAGAAGTCTTAACTCAATTAATGTAAAAATTAACAAGCATCCATTAACACATGAAAATTAATTTATATTTTTGATTAATTTTTCAAAATTAAATAAAAAAGTAAGACAGCTACAAATGTACACATCACTTAAGATTAGAATGGGTAATGTCAATTGAGGATTCAACTTTATAAATACTTGTAATTATTTCCAAGCCAGATATCTTTCAAGTAATCAAATAGACAACGCTATTATTTTTGTTTCATTGATGATTCACTCGGATCTAGATACCATACTGAAATTTGAAGAATGACACCTACACATGGGAATTGAACCCAGGACCTTTGGCTTAGTACGCCAATGCTCTAACCACTGAGCTGTCCAAGAATCATGCCGTGCCCAGGGTCATTCTTCACTCATATTTTAAGGCAGAGTCCATGACGAGCATGCAGAAATCGTCGGTTACAAGTGTGGGATTTTACTGATTTATTAAAATCATGAGCTATCAGACAACGCAGCCACCTTCAACTCGGTAGTTGGCTTATTGCTTGTACAACAATTATAGTTGTAAGGGATCACATATTTAAGAATCAAATAGTCAAATCTATTTTTTTTTTATTAAAATAAAATATGAGTGAAGAATGACCCTGGGCACGGCAAAATTTCTGGATAGCTCAGTGGTAAGAGCATTGGCGTACAAAGCCAAAGGTCCCGGGTTCAATTTCCGTGTCTAGGTGTAATGTTTCAATTTTCAGAATATCTTTTAATAGGAAAAAAAATATAAAAATTTACCCGCCTCGGTGGCGTAGTTGGATAATGCGCTAGTCGTGTTGAGCTCGACTGCTGAGGACGGGGAGATTGAGGTTCGAATCTTGGTTGGGTGAACTGAGGGTGGTTTTTCCTAAATGGTTTTCCACTCTCCCTCCATGCAAATGCAGGTTCACTTCCTCTAATTCAACCTTCCCAATTCCTAATCCATTAGTGTAATTGGTACTTAAAGTGTATAACACGAACAGGTAGTAAGACGCGGTGCTAAAATAATAAATAATAGTAATAGTAAAATTCTAACTCCAGGTTAACCTCATAAAGTTAAAACTTCAAATATTTGTCAAAATTGAGACTCTAAAAAAATAGCTTTTTATTGATGCTTTAAAAACACCATAAAAGAGTTCTTTAATCAAGCAGTTTCCATTTAAATTTGAAATTAAGACTTTTTCAGTTATTCATAATCAAAAAATACCTGAAAGTCCTAAATATAGGTGAAGCAGACATTTATTCAGTCCCAAGATGCAGCTATTCTACTGACAGCGATCGTTTTTAATAGCCGAGCTCAGGTCACTGAAGTAGGGATGCGTCATGGCCTCCTCTGCTGCCATTCGAAGAGCAGGGTTACACACCAACAAACGCTGTCGACATTGCAATTTTACAACAAACATACTGTGCACCAATCTATCTTTTTACTTGCTAAAATGAGATATAGATTTTGGACTTTTAATTTTAACTAGGTTTAATTTATTGTGAGGTGATCAATCTTTCACTGTTGTCTCAAAAAGAAAATTATGTGGTTCCATGAGGGAGTTTCAAAAATAATAAGGTAAAAATACAAATGTACTACTATGAGAGGTCTTGCTACTTAGTTTATTTAAACACCCTCATATTGAACATATTAAAACAAAATGATCATTTATGACTATTCTTACAAAAACTAATTTTATTTTATCTTAAAGGTTATTTTTTGTCTTGGTTGTTGTTTTTGTACGCACTTAACACGAGAGAGTATTTAGTTTTATTTTATAAATTTAGATAGTACTTTTAAGAACCAAGTTTGCGTAATCAAACTTTTGGTGGTATTAGGAAATTCATTCCATGCCCCTGTTATTACAATGAAGGACTAGGATTTGTGTAAAAGTTTAAAGAGAATTGAAGTATTGCTAGTACATGTATTAAGCAGGGTTTTTTTCACGAGCTGAAACCCAGGATAAGTATGCTACCAATCAAATCAAATAACGAATCAATATTCAGACTTATTCAAAAAAGCTCAATGTATCCTTTATATAAACCCAAAAACCTTATTACCTGCAAAAGGTCCCTTCCCTTAGAATTGAGTTTTGGAACAACTTGCGAGAAACTCATACTGGGATGATACATAGGGAAGGGTTTATAATCAGGTAGCTGACTGATTCCAGACCATGTCTCTTCCGAGGGAGTCCCAAGGAGTTTGAAGATCCTCTTCAACTGGTCATCTACATCAGAACCAGGGAACAGGGGCCGACCAGCATTCGCAAGCTCTAAAATAATAATAGAATCCGGTTAAGATTATTTTATCAGTGTGTTTTACTACCTGTAAGAAGGATGAGGAAGGACATTGTTTAGAGATAATACACCTACATTTGCATGGAAGGAAAGTGGGAAACCACTTAGCAAAAACCACCTTCAGGAGACCCAACCAAGATTAAAACCCTGATCTCCCATCATCAGCAGGAAAGTACAACACGAGAGTGACGCCTTATACCATTCGTCAAAAAGTTAAGTTGATCAGTTAAAAATTATACTATTATGTTTGCACATATATTTGGTTAGTAAAATTATTATGCTAATGTTCAAACCTGCAAAAATACAACCCGCTGACCACATATCTATGGAGGTGGTGTAAAGTTTCGCTCCAAAGAGAACATCAGGGGGACGATACCACAGTGTTACCACCTCTGCTGAGTAGCATTTGACAGGTATGCCAAAAGCACGAGCCAGGCCAAAGTCTGCCAATTTTAGCTCTCCATTCTATATAAAATAAAAGGTGTATGGTTAAAAATTAACGATGGTATTATACAACTTTTGATTGCTTGGAGCAAAATACACAATTGTTTGTTTGATATAAAAAATTAAACCACCAAACATACTCGCATTATATCTTTATACCTTATTAATAAGGAGATTCTGTGGTTTTAAGTCCCTGTGAAGTACATTGTGACTGTGACAAAATGCCAGTCCTCGCAATAGTTGATACCTGTAAAAATATACATTTGATTAATTTTTGTGGGCGAAAGACATTTATGGGTGCCTATCTAAAGTAATTGTTTAAAAAATAAGTAAGAACCTGTACAACATCAGATAGTAGGAAATGGAGGTGTATGGGAATGCATAGGAGGGTAAAACTTGTTAATATCATGTAGGTAAAATAATGAATACTCTGTTGTTGAGTATTCATTAAAATTTCCAATTCAACTTACATAAAAGATTTGACAATATCTGGATCAATCTCCCCATTGAGACTGTCAAAATACTTTTTGAGATCTTGGTCGCAATGTTCAAACACTAGGGTGAGTTTCTTGTCACTGTGAAGGACATCGTACAGACGAACAATGTTCTTGTGTTTCAACTCCTTGAGCAGGCAAATCTCTCGCAAGGCAGAAGAAGGCACACCCTGACAATCAAACAAAATGTGTATGTGTTTAAAAAAAATTACCAACAATTATGTCTTTCCGCTGTGTCTTCTTACCTGTCTGGATTATATATATTTTAATTCATGTATTCAAATGAGATAAAGATGAGGGAAGTAGAGTTTAAAAAAACTGTACCCACATTTGAGCAAAAGGTGAGTGGGAAGAAAAAACTCCCTCAACATATTTGTACAGGATTCAAATCAAGTTTTCCCTGTCTCAGGCAAACCATAATAGATTAACCCTACATTTAGGCTCCACACTTGTCAATGCGAATACTGGCGCCAACTAATTTTATTAATTTGAAAAGTTGTACATCATAAACAGAGCTTGATGTTGTCTTTAACAACCTGGCCAACATTTTAACACATGGGTTGTTATGTGAGCCGCACACTTGTCTAGCATATGCAAGATGATCACTTCTGGCAAATTCCAGATGACAGTTGTGAGCTGGAGAGGCCACTGCACGCTCATCTGTCATATACCTGTCATGAACACTTCCTCCTCGTCTCACGCCTGGCAAAAGTTAGAAAACTTGAGGTTTTGTCTCACACAAGATTCCAGTGAAAGAGAGTGGCTGAAATTTGTGATTTGTGTGTACGGCAGTACTACATGTTACCTTAATCTAGCATCCTTCTAGTATGTGAGATGCCTGACTGGTTTAGTCAATGGGATGAGTATAGGGAAATTAGTTTAGAGAAAGAGCATCTATGGCACGAAGATAGGATTACAGTGATAATATTATTATTATTATTATTATTATTATTATTATTATTATTATTATCACTGTGTCTTACTGCCCGTTTGAGTTATATGCATTTATGCTAATGTGTAATGGTAGGGTAATTGTGAGATGAAATTGAGGACCTACAGTTTAACGTGAAATCCAAACCACGGTGGAGACCTGGCATTCCACACATTCACAAGCTGTGATTAATACACTTTTTGTCAGAGGTAAAGGAAGTGTTTGGCAATCAGATAAATCTGTGCCAGGACCAAGGATTGAACCCCCCATACCCTACAGTGATCTTATTAATGAAAAACAACCCCTTTTCCCCCTGAACAAGATTTGAACGCTAACCTGTCAAATTAGACAATATATAGTGAGAGTTTAACACTTCAGATCGCGCAGTTGCCAGTCTTATTATTCTTTAATGTTCTTAAAAAGTTTGTATCTCCATTATACCATTATTTCATATGTGACATAAAATATACCCTAATTTTAGCAGCAGGAACCACCTGAAAGGCCTTTTTTTCATACCAGAATCATACTATACAGAAAAAAGCCCTTCTAGATGGGTCTTCCAATCAAAATCAAGGTACTAGTATTTAACTAAGGTATATATTAGCTATTACTAAAAAGTGCAAAATTTTCAGGTCTCATCAAAAAATAGTTTTTAAGAATGAATAGCTTGAGTTAAAGAAGAGTTGAGTTTATGGAGAGGATTTATTCTAGTAGACTTTGTTCAGCTTAAAAACATTTAGGGCTTGGTTAGACAAAATATTCTAAACACTATTGTAAGGCTATATCTCCCAAATTTTACTGGTAGCTCATGTGTAATGGCTCAATAGTGTGTAAACTAAAATATCCAAAATATAAATCAATTCAAAGACTAAATTATATATGGTTTCAGAAATCTTATAAGCTACAATAGACGGCCATACACACATGTTCTTTCTCCACGAGAAAGAATTGCATGAATAGCTCATGCAAAAGAACGGTGCATGGAAAAAAATACTTCCTCGCTCACAGACAACAAGAAGTCACCACATTAATCCCGCATGATTGAACATGATGTTTTGTCACCAAAGGAAAGATGTGTGCATGGACAAAAAATATCATTTATTGTGTCATTTGGAATGGAACAGTGTCATGTATAAATTTATAACATAGCATGAGGGACAGAAAGATAAAAATATTTACTGTTGTATGTGGAATTATTGAAATGTCTGCAATTAAAAGCAACTGGAAAATACGATTTTTCTGGCAAAAGAAGTGGCTAGCTAAAGGGAAAAGTATTGTCAAATTTTTTAAGCTCTTTTCAGTAAGAGCTCTTCACCGATTTTTTTTTTTGCAACAAAATTTCAATAAACCTTAGGTTCACTTTACGTTAAAATTCTACCAAAACGTCATATCTGGAAAATTTTATTCACTTTCCATAGTGCTGGGTGTGTTTTATAAAGCTCATTAAATTTGGTTAAAAAATATTTGCTAACGTGACAAATGTCAGTCATGTTTCATACAAGTATTAATTACACTTCTAAATACAGTATTTAAACTTAAACACTCAAGAGTAAACACATTTCAGGCAAAAACATGTAGCATGGCGTAGGTTATTGCAACCCCAACAGTAGAGGAAATGACACTCCACAGGAAAGAGTGTCACAAACCTTCCCACAATGATTGAGTGTAGATGGCAATGCCCACTAACACACAATCTTTCCCGCGAGACTCGAGACACCATTCTTTTTATCAGCAAGAAACATGTGTGTATGGCATCCTATTGACACTAAATATATATAAAGATAAAATTACCTCATCATCATCATCCAAGCGAACTCGTTTTAAAGCGACAATTTCATGAGTTTCTCGATTCTTTGCTTTAAATACTGTCCCATAAGTTCCTGAAATAAGTTAAAAAGATTAATAGGTAACTTATATATTCTACTAAGAGGTGAAGCTTCACTGTTTACTGTGTAAATTGGCTAACACCTAATAAACGTTTCAAATTCTTAAAAATATCAATAAACAAGTGCAGATAATGTTCCAAGTATTGAGTGTTTTTTTTCTTTTCTGTGCATTATCTATCTAATAATGCTTGCCACATTAGGTTCAAAATGGGTGCGAATGAACAGGGTCTACCACTAAGTTAAATTCAGACTTAGGTCCTACAATGCACAAGATTTTGGGCAAAGAGTGAGAGGAGTATCAACATTTCTGTTTTATAGCCTACTCTTATGAAAATAAATAATTTTAATAAAGCTGCACTTAAAATAAGTTTCATCTTACTCATCTTTAATGGCCTACCTAATGATGTAAGGCCCACAGTCAGTACCTTCTCCCCCTCCCGTATAAACCTAAACAAACACTAGTCTTAGATATCATAATTCATCTAGGCTTCCCTTCTAGAATGTAAATGTTAAGACCAAAGGTCAATATGGAGAGGTTAACAAAAAATTAATATAAAATAAAAAGGTTGAAATTACAACAACCTTAAGGTAGATTGGAAAACAAGAAACCTTTGGAGATCTAATACAGAGAATTAATATTCATGTGTTATCATTTAATACTCCTAAAGAAAGAAATCATAGTGATTATCCTATGTATTTTACTAATATTTTTTTCTTGTCATGGTACTGTACATTTTAAATGTTTGTGCTGATGCTAGTTTTTTTCTTCTTCTTATGCTAACTGGCTGATATTTAGTGCTGCTTATGTAGGATGTTTCTTTGAGGCAGCACTTATACTGAATGGGTTATGTCACTCAATGTGTGATTTTATCCTGTGCATTTTTCTGTTTTATTTTCTTGTGCTTAGGTCATGTCATGCTTAATTTTTTTATAGTCTGAATACCTTGTCACACATGAAGTACCTTAAATGACTCCAATAAACAAAGCTTCATGATACCATTAAAACCACTTTAAAGAAGTCCAAATGCAAAGCTAACGATGTAGAAAATGGTGTTACAATATGCTCAGTTGAAAAAGAGTGGCGCATATGGGGTTGGATAATATAACATTCAGGAAAGCTTGGGTTGGACTATTATAAATGTTGTTAGTCCAGGTTATACCGGGATCACAATCAACTTAACATTCCCAACTTTCACATAACGTAACAATCCCCCCCCCCCTTTTTTTTAAAAATGAAAGCCATCACAGTGCAGTTAACTTAAGTTCACTTAAAACTTAAGGGTTGACAAGGAGAACTTTCATGTTAAGTGAAGAAATCACATGTTCTAGCTTGCCAATCATATTTCAAGTGACATCAACAGGGCTATTCAGTAATTCATTTGTTTGTTCATGGTATGCAGATAAATTATTCGATACATATTTATTTTCCCACTATTCACAAAATCTTTAACGCCGAAGCCTCTTATTACAATTTATTTTGTATATCCTGTAAAGTTTATTTTGCAAGTAGGCTACTTGTAACCCAATCAGCTCTAAATGATTTGGGTTCATTTTAATGAACAATTTGTTTTCCAATCTATATAGTCTGTCCTAAATTCCAGAAAGGAAGGCAAGGTATGATGGGGATAATGGAGGGAGAATGATAACCTTCGTGCAAATGTGAAGTGATAGCTACATATACTCAACAAACACTATACAAATAGCTGCAGGCAAAATAACCTCCAACCTGTAGAAACACATTAATAACAACTACAAAAAGTCAAAAACCTTAAAGGTTGGGTAAAATTTGTGTTATAGCAAACTCAATCATCAAAACAAGGCTGATTCTAAGAATGAAAAACTATTAAAACAAAAATTTTCAAGAGAAAGTTTAAACATTACGGAGGTAAAAATTAAAATTAGAACGCTAATACAATATAACATTGCACCTTCTCCAATTTTTTCTAATTTTTCATATTTTTGCATGTTTTATGGAAACATAGGCGAAGTTAACTAAACAACAAAAAGCTGTTTGTGATTAGTACCAACGTTATACTAAATATTGTTCCTATTTTCATAGAAAGAAATGTTCTAATTAAAAATAATATATATTGACAGAGTGCTCTATGATTATATCGATGTACTAATAGGAAACTGTTGTTCGACCAACCTATCGGACAACTTAAGTGGGAATTCTAACAACTGTCTAGCAAAACGTGTACTACAACCGTACTTAAATCTGATCGTAGCTATTGTTTAAGAGCTTTGTTTATTTTTCTCCTATTAAAATAAAGGTTGTACGTTTCAACAAGATTTGTTTAATTTTTGTAAATACAACCATAAAAAATACATATAAATTATTGAATTTCAACGTTTAAAAAAAATTCTTATGATTTTTCTTCTGTGATTACGCCCAAAATAGTAAAATATGTAATACTGAATCAGTCTTCTTTTCATATCTTAATAATACATATGAATGGCTAATTTCCAAAACCACCTTTGTTTCAATTTTGTGATTTTTAGGGAAACATTTTTCCACGGGGAAAACATTCCAAGCCAAAGAGAGCGTGACTATAGTGACACCCAAAAAGAAATCATTGATCAATTTAAAGACAAATTCAAAATATCTAATAAAAGTGAAAAAAAACCCATCGCTATCCAAAAGTTGATCTTGTGCATGAATTGAACAGGAATTCGGTGTTGGTAATTACAAAGCATGAAAGACAAAGAGGTTGACAGAAGAAAAAGGAATACTTACTACCCTACATCCTTAACAGAGTAAGTCACTTTCAGAAGAAAGTACTATCCTAGTTAAATAGTTTTATTTTAGTGATGATACCAGCAAACAAATGCCCGAGGAATAAAAATTACGTTTCAATGGGGAAAAATAGTGATGGCAAGCCCCTGCATGTTCAAAAGAGATCATTTTAAGGAAATTTGACAGAAATTTTCAGTCTTTTCAAATCTACTTATCCTGAAGTACAATTTGGATTTTCAAAATTTGCTGAATTAAAGCAAAAAAAATCGCATCAAAGCGGGAGCAAGTGGCACGCATTCTGTTTGCATTTTCACTACTTATAAACATACAAAATTGATGATGGGTGGAGAAAACTTAGACAAAATCACTTTGTCTGGTTCGGACCAGCCACTTAAGACATACAAGCATTGTATTTCTAAAATAATGTGCAACCCACCTACCAAATTATGACTTATACTATTATTATTATTAACACCGCGTCTTACTACCCGTTCGGGTTATACGCACTTACGCTAATATGTAATGGTAGGGTGATTGTGAGATGAAATGGAGGACCTACAGTTTAACGTGGAATCCGAACCACGGTGGAGGCCTGGCATTCCCCACATTCACAAGATGTCTTGTCAGAGGTGTCTTATAAATGAATGTGATTTCTGTCCAAACATAAGTACCGGTACCCTTAAACATTCTTTACTCACAGCCTTAGAAGAAGAAATGGTGGAAAATGTCACTTATAAACAATGGATTACCGTTGATCGCTGTTCTTTTGAGACCATGAGTAAAACAACAGAGGACTTTGTTCAGGACTGTTGCAATCATTTAGTTAAGCTAAAAAGGCATGACTTTGTTGCCAAACAACAGTCGTCATATTTTTCGGAGAAGAAATATTTGTTGTTAGAAAATGAAGTTGTATTTCAGTGTGATTTTGCTGAAAACTATTCATCTGTGCTTCAAGATGAAGAGCAATAGTTTCACTGGAATAACTCCATTGCTACGTTGCATCTATGTGTTGTATATTTCAAGACCAAAGATGAAACCAATTATCAGGAAGTACTAAAGTACAAAAGTGTTGTGTTTATATCCGACTGTCTAACGCACAGCACAATTCTGGTAAACGCTTTTCAAAAATAAAAACTAATTTTGTTTATAAATGTAACAATACAATCTTCGTATTGTACAATTACTACCCCACCCAACCTGATATTACACGTTCAGTAGCTTCAAGCATACTACCCGCTCTCCAAAATAACCTCGACGCAACCTACAATAGTAAACTTTACTATTGTAGCCCAATGTAGTCCCAACAATCATACATCAGATTAGCGTTCTTAAATATTCATTATCAACTGTCTACTTAATAAACTGTTCCTCACATACCTTCTGATCTTCAAGCTGGCCTCGCTACGATACTACCAAGTCAAAACCGCCAATCTAGAAGAGTGGGGCGACAACGACTTTAGAAGTCCGTACTCGACGATCTACCCGGCCCGAGAATTACGTTAACACTAGACGGTGTTTTCCAAGAGTCCAGTCACCAAATCAACAAACCCTGTACTGCCTCCTTGCGGAGGGATAAGGAAACCCTCTCCGGACATCGGATGTTTCTACATCGGTCCAAGAGTTGGATTATGAAAAATCGTAAACAACTGCATTGCGATGATAGACATCCAATCAGCGACCAGGAAAACTTGTAAAACTACACCATGATGACGAAATGAATTGTTACTGCGTTATTGACTAGTATGTGTAAACTCCCCTCCCTTTTTTTTCTTGTTTTCTAGACTCAATATATAGGGGAATGTAAATTGTATTGGATAGAGAGAGCATTATGAAAGAACGTTTGATATAGAGCAGACGATATATCGAGGTCATGGAGGAGGGATCGAAGAAAACTTTACGTTTGATATAATTTAATTTATGTTTGTAAAACAGATTTTTTATTGGGGTCATGGATGAGGGACCAATTGGAGTAATTTGTTAAATGTTTGAGTCAACGCCATGGGGAAATCGCGTCTGACATTATATATTTTATTTTATATAGCTAACTTTGTGTTAGGGTCATTTCGATCAAACTTTAATGTAAATAAATAAATCATTGAATTAACGTAAATGGAGATATTTCGTTCGATATGTAAATTTAATATGTATAACTAACTTTGTATTAGCGTCTTGTGAGATAGACTTGTTTTCTCTTAATTGTAAATAGCCATAGCCCAATTTATGAAAGACCTTAAGTCCTGTTTTTGTGAATATACAGCGTATGATGCAATGTTTTCTTTTATAGTAGTAGCTATTGGAAGTTTTTGAATTAAGGCCAACACTTTCCATTGTTTGTTTTCTGCTTTGAGCAAATTAAAGTATTCTTGATTTAAAACACTGCTCTTTTATCTGTTGTCATTTATAAATATACGTTACATCCTTCCTATCCTGTAGTTTTAGGGGCCTTACCTATAGGATCGGCGGAGGGTGTAATATAAAGGATGAAATTCTACCAAATTTGTCAAAAAAAAAAGTATATTACTTCAGCGATGATTCCGCTTCTCAATACAAGAACCATAAGAGATTTTCACATTTATGCTGTAATGAGGAGGATTTCAATGGAGTACAAGCAGAATGGCACTTCTATACAACATCACATGGCAAGGAAGTGTGTGAAAAGGCTTGCAGCTAAAGCCAGCCTATAGAAGCCAGTGGACAGTCAAATCTTGACGCCTTACCAATTGTTTGAATGAGGGAAAGAGAATATCTCCTGGGTGATTTTTTTTATGAAGAAGAAGGAAAAGTCCTGGAAGAAAGATTCAACGATGCCATTGCAGTCACTGGTAAACAAAAGTACCATGCGTTCATACCCCAAAGCCAATATAAGATTAAGACCAAAATTATTTCCTACAGTGAAAGCTATGATGTCCATAAGATTCAGGTAGGAGCCAAAACTGAAGATGTGCCTTTGGTTCAAATAGCAGGTTTTATAACTTGTGCATATGATAACAATTGCTTGTTGGCATGTGTTATCTCGAAAAAT
This sequence comes from Timema shepardi, assembly GCA_902151425.1. NCBI lineage: Eukaryota > Metazoa > Arthropoda > Insecta > Phasmatodea > Timematidae > Timema > Timema shepardi. Next base: position 293,452 of record CABFVX010000155.1, on the reverse strand, counting down.
TATACCGAGTAGGAAGTGAACGTATTATTTCTCCATAATCACGTACCATCTCCATCATTCACTTACCCAAGAAGAGCGGATATATTATATTTTCCCAAAAACATCATTTGCAAAGGTGAATAGATAAACTGCAACTGGGAGAACTTACAAAGGCATCTGATATTCTGATAAACAAGCAAGAGCTTCTCTATCAATAGCCTCCATCTTAGATGTATGTACAACATTTAATAATATTTTAGCATAGCTCTAATATCTTACTTTGCAATTTAATTTTAATTATTTTAATTTTTGTAAAAATTGTTTTGAAAATAAATTTAAAACAAAAACTGTACAATGAGCTTACTAACTACAAACCTGTATGGTAGTATGTTTTTTGCACTTTTGGTAAGTTAAGAGGATATACACCTTATTCTGGGTCGATTTGCCATGTACCGTTATATACAACTATGTATTACAATATGATCCCGTTGTTATCCCATCTTCAAATTTGTTACATATGCTCCCAAAATATGTATAAATAAAACATATTTTAGAAAAAAAAATTAAAATTGTATTTTGAGATTTTACAAAAAAAATATTATTTTTTTAGATATGGTCAATTACATATCATATTAAAGCTTGTAAAATCCTGAAGAGAATGGTACCAATTCCACCTCTAAGTCTTATAGTGTTTGAAATAGAGCCATTTGAAGATTTTAAAATGTGACCAAAATCATGCAAATTCCAAAAGTTGAAAGCCAATAGCTCAAAAACGGAATGTAAAAAAACCTCATATTTTTCATACTTACAGTAGCCTAGATAGAACCAATGTTCTAAAAATCGACAAAATTTGAAACACTAAGTTCCAGAATTATTTTTTAATTGGTTTATTTCACATAGATTTACCCCAGAAAACTCCTTTCAATGTACCGTCATGGATGGAGTTTCAGTTTAGTTCTGACCATCCTGGAACAGTAATAGCATTTACATTCATAGGGAGTCCTGTAAAACACACTTTCGTTCTTGGAGAAAGAATAAATCGTATTAAGGATATTCCTATTGTAAAAGCATATCCAGAAGGAGGTGTATATGCAGTAAATATATCAAAGTTGACAGACATACAAAATACTCTAAAATATATCCAACAAGAACATGTTGATGATTTCTATGAAACTATAGTCAAATGGGAAAACAGTGATAAGGAAATCGATTAAAAAGTCAATTTTTTAATTACTGAAGTTTTTTTAATATAATGTATAACTGTAGGTCTAAGCACACACTTTAATTGCTATAATTTTTGTACATCACAAAAAAATTAAAAAAATAGTTGCATTGCAAATTGACGGTTAAAATTAACAAAATATCATTTTTTCAATAATCAATCATCTTAGTACAGTCAACTCTAGATTCTACGACCTTTCACGGTTCCCTGGAAAAAGTTCGTTATTTCGAAGCCGGTTGCTATTGTAATTTTAACCGTTAATCGTTCCACCCCCGACCCTCACACGCAAAAATTGCATTTTTTTAGACAGCATGTGGAAAAATAAAATAAAACCTACCTATTTCTTGAAGAAGTGCATTATGGAGGCCTGCTTCTTCTTAGCGCCACTTTTCTCGACGAAGTCTTTCACATTATAGAACTGGAATCACAGTTCCTCGCTAGCGCCCTGACAGTTAAGTGCTCTCGAGTAGACGTCCCTGGCTTTCAGAATATCTTTCGTTGTAGGGATGTCTTCGGGCTGTTCTTCCATTTCTTCCTCTCCCTCTTCGTCGCTGGACTCCTGCTGCTCCCTAACTATATCGGTGTCATCGAGGGTGCCCCAAACTGTGGTGTCATCGCCTGCTGCTAAGTACTCCTCAGATGTGCAGTCTGGGGCTAATCTCTGACAAATTTCCTCGTCGCATGGCTGAGTGAAAGTCAGGGGGGCAGACAAAGGTGCTGTTGATGGGCTAGGCTGCGGTTTCATGAGGCCTATGTTGCCTTGGTTCCGTGGAGGGGCCTGGCTGAGAATTAGCATCCACTGGCGGTGGGTCGTCTGGGTCTTCGGCGCTGGCAGTGGCGGGAAGCACATGGACTGCAGCCTCTTCGTTGACTGATAGGACAAAGTGGGTGTGTCGGAAGCAGTTGTTGATTACAGCCGGACTCACGGCCCTCCAACAGGCGAAGATTCCTTCCATGGCCCGGAACACATCCCACTTTTTGACCTCCTTGCTCATGTAGAGATTCCACACCATATTACGTACAAACATCTCACGGAACTTCACCTTCACTTGCTGGATTATTCCCTGGTCCAGGGGCTAAAGCATGCGGGTGGTGTTCTTTGGCAGAAACACCAGCTCGATGTTCCTGAGTTTGTCGAGTGCAGGATGTGCGGGGCAGGTCAACGAAGAGCACGACTTTTCCATTTGCGGTGTCCATCTTTGAATCGAAGCCTTGAAGCCACCTCGTAAACACCGCTGAGGTCATCCATGCCTTCTTATTAAAATCAGAGTCAGAAGGCAGGATGTTGCCTTTGAAACCCCCGGGTTTCTTGAACCTCTCGATTACGAGGGGCTTAATAAGAAATTTCCCAAGAATTAAGAACCTAACCCTATTTCTTTATTATATATATATAAAAAAAGCACAGTAGCAGACCATACTGGGTAAACAGAGTGTTAGTTTTATTTATGAAAGAACAATAAACAATTAAAGAACAAAGAGCACATGCTCGCCACTCGGAGATATACACCGGAACTAACAAAGACGTTGCACAAGACGCTTTGGTGACGTCATCAGAGAAGTGGCTTCATAAATCTAAAAGTAGAATAGTTACTAAACTCGTGTTTGTTATTATAGGCCTAGTTAAGAGAATGTTCATTTATTATACACAACACCCCCTCTCAAACACGTGTTAACTTTATTAATGTCTATCACGCCAAGTCCTTGTATGCACTGATGATGGCTTGGTCCGAACAGTCCTTTCGTGAGCACATCAGCTACCATCTTGTTTGTTGGAATGTATTTCACATTGATTTCGCCTCGTTCAAAAACTTCACGCACATAGTGATGCCGAATGTCAATGTGTTTGGTACGAGAGTGGTACACAGGATTATGCATGAGCTTTTCTGCTCCTTGATTGTCACAATAAACAAGAGTTGGTATTGCATTAACACTCAAGAACCCGATTTCTTTTAACAGGTTTCGTAAGTAAACTGTCTCTTTTGCTGCTTCCGTAAGAGCCATGTACTCTGCTTCAGTGCTTGAAAGAGCCACGGTGGATTGTTTTCTCGCCTCCCATGTCACGGCAGAGCCTGCCACTTGAAAGGCGTAGCCTGTGTATGATCTTCTGTCATCAAGGGCTCCTCCCCAATCTGCATCCACGTATCCAATCAGTTCAGCGCCAGATCTCTTGTAGACTAGTCCATGGTTGCTCGTACCTTTCAAGTATCGTAAGACGCGCTTCGCCGCAACCCAGTGTCCTTTTCCGGGGTTTAGGTTGTACTGGCTCAAAGAGCTCACCGCATACGCAATGTCTGGTCGTGTAGATACTGCGAGGTACATCAGAGAACCGATGAGTTGCTGGTACGGAACTTCACTCATTTCCTCTGCCTCCTCCTCCGTAGATGGCTCCATGGCTTTGGATAATTTGCTGTTTCCATCTAATGGGGTATTTACCGGTTTGCAGTCTTGCATTCCGAACTTTTTGAGAACATCTTCTATGTACGATTTCTGTGACATAGTGACCAACTTTGAATTTTCATCTTGTTTGAATTCAATTCCAAGACAGTAGTGCAGCTTTCCTAAGTCTTTCATTTGGAAGTTTTGAGACAAATCGTCTCTCAATCTTGTGTAGGCTTCTTTACTGTTTGTAGCTATGATCAAATCATCTACATAAACAACCACGATAAGAGTCACACAACCATCATTCATGTGGTACACACACTTGTCACAATCTAATTGTTTGAGTCCAAAAATTTCTAGTCTCTCGTGCAACTTTTTGAACCACTGTCGGCCCGACTGCTTTAGGCCATATATGGACTTTTCGAGTGAACAAACCAGACGCTCCATTCCAGGGGTAATGAAACCGTCCGCCTGTTCCATATAGATCTGTTCGTCAAGATCTCCATTTATGTAGGCCATTACAACATCAAGCTGATACAAAGTAAGGCCTAACTCAGCTGCTAGGGCAGCAACTAGTCTTATTGAGCTAAGTCTCGCAACAGGTGAAAATGTTTCATGGAAATCAATCCCTGGGCGTTGGTTATAGCCCTTCGCTACCAACCGAGCTTTCCGGCGTTCGACATTACCGTCTGGCCCATACTTTGTTCTGAGTACCCACCGACAACCAATGACAGCTTTATCTTTTGGGCGTGGTTTCAATGTCCAGGCCTTGCTGTGTGTCAGAGCGTTGAACTCAGCTTCCATCGATTTCTGCCACTCAGCTGCATAAGGTCCTTCTAAGGCTTCTTGTACAGATGGATTTACTGCCTCTTCATACATCAAGCTCGCACTTTCAGGTTTTGGCGTAACCAGATTAAAATGTTTTGCTGGTCGTCCCGGCTTTCCTGTTTTAATCAATTTAGGTCGACCAGGCCCCCTCTTATTCTCAATCACTGTGCAGTCTTTGCTTAAATTTTCTGATTTGAGGTAATTCTCATTGACTTCAATAGGCCTATCAGGATCAATGGGATCACTTTCTTGAACTTTATCTACATGTCCATCAGCATTAGAAATAGGGTCTTTCACACTGTTATCAACATATAAGTAAGAAGGTTCAAAGTTCGCACACTCCTTTTGTTCATCCGAAACTTTGACAGTTTCAAAATTTTCCAAAAATTTTACATCTCGGCTTCTCAATATTTTTTGTTTTTCTGGGTCCCAAATTCGATACGCTTTCGATTCAGTAGAGTAACCCACAAAAATACCTGCCTTGGATCTTGGGTCAAACTTTCCTTTATTTGGGGCCTTATTCAGCATATATGCCTTGCAACCAAACGTCTTGAAATGTCCTATTTTTGGTTTTAGCCCGAACCAAATTTCATAAGGGGTTTGTTCTTCCAGCTGTTTTGATGGACATCTGTTTCTGATGTAAGCAGCTGTGGCAATCGCTTCGGCCCAAAAACTTGTTGGTAAGCCAGACTCCAACAGCATACATCTTGCCATCCCCACCAGCGTGAGATTCATGCGTTCAGCTTTGCCGTTCTGTTCTGGAGTTTCTGCTACGGTATGTTCTCTTCTTATCCCTGCGATGCGCATTTCTTCTGTGAACTCTTTTCCGCAGTACTCCAGGCCATTGTCTGTCCGCAAAGTTTTGATTTTCTTTTCGTGACGGTTTTCCGCTAATGCTTTGAATGTTTCAAAAGCCTTTTTCACGTCACTTTTATGTTTTAGAAAATGAACTTCTACCCAGTTAGATTTATCATCGATAAACGTTGCAAAATAAGAAGCACCACCATGAGATTTCACTCTCATTGGGCCACAAACATCTGAGTGCACTAATTCAAGTAATTTTTCACTCTTCGACTCAGACCTTTTTGGAAAAGGCGTAGCAACTTGCTTTCCTAAGATACAGGTTTCACATGTTGAAAATGTTTCTGATTTCTTAAAATTCATACCGCTAACCATGTCTTTCTGAACGAGTTTCTGCAAGTCATACGCATTTAAATGTCCATATCTTCTGTGCCACTTTTCAAGTTCACTAAGATTGCCTGCCTTACTCACGTTAGCTACATGTGTCGAACTCTCACTTTGCATGTAAGGTTCGATAAAATACAAATTTCCACGTTTACGAGCAGTTAACAACACTTCACCATTTTCGACAATTTCAGCATCATTTGCATTAAAACACACGCTTCGCCCTTTTTCAACAGTTTTTGAAATTGAAAATAAATTTGTCTTAAGTGTGGGTACAAAAAGAGTGTTTTCTAACCTCACTTTTACAAATTGGCCCTTTTTATTTGAAACATTCATTACTGCAGTTCCAATGCCTTCAATGTCAGTTGTTCTGTCATCCGCTAACCTAACCTTCTGACTTATGGTTGGCGTGAGTTCCAAAAAACTATTCTTGTCGTGGCACATGTGTGTTGTTGCTCCACTGTCAACACACCACACGTCATCTCTTCTCGTTAACTTCGCACAGAGAGTGCTCACTGAAGATGATGTCAATGTCACGATCTCTTCTGCTGCTGCATGGGTTTGCTCTGATGCCATCGAAACTTGCTTTTCATTCGCCATTTTTGTCCAGCAATCGGCTGCCTTGTGTCCCGATTTTTTACAATAGTTACACTTATATAACCGTTTTGATGCTTTAAAATTCCTATTTTGATTTTGCACACCACTTTGACCTTGGATCTGAAAAACTTTATTATTTTGATTTGTAGGTAGGCCTACACAGTTTTTATCCGGAGGTTTGTTTTTATTTAGACTTCGCCCTATGGAAGATTTTACATAGAAAGCGCCCGCACCATTTAAGTCTGCTTTCTTGTCCTGTCTTGCACTGAATTCTTCTAGAAGTTTTACTTTCAAAGACTCTGTGTCCGGTAGTTCATCTCTAGCTTCGATTGCACAACGAAAATTATCGTAGCTATCTGGCACACTGTATAATAACACGATGGTTAATAATTCTTCAGAAATGCGAATATCCATTTCATTGAGTTTGTCAACTGTGTTGAGAAAATTCGTGAGATGATCCGCCATGTTTTCTCCTTCTTGCATTTTTGTGAACAAAAGTTTTTTCAAAAGTGTAGCTTTTCTTGCAGGCCCTCTAGACTGGTAAACTAGTTCTAGTTTTTGCCAAACGTCTTGCGATGTTTCACAATGTCTTATGTGACAAAGTTCTGTAGGACTCACAGCTAAAATAATATCAGCTTTAGCTTTACGGTCGGCTTTGTCCCACGTGGCCGCGTGTCTAGCGGTATCAGCAATTGCTTCCGCGTCAGTACCTACTGCCGCTGTAGGCCTAGGATTAGTTCCATCGACGTATCATATCGTATCGTATCGTATCATGTATCATAGTTTTCCTTTCCCAGCTTTTCTATATGCATCGAGAATCCGGACATCTTGAATGAATGGATGTGATTTCAGGCGGCACTAACGATGCTTATATTTATGTTACCGCTTTCCACTGCCCTATCACGTTAACAAAACAAATAGTCAATGCTTATCTTCTTCCAAAACGTTAATACAGCGTCCTGGACCCGTAACCTGTTAGTTTTATTTATGAAAGAACAATAAACAATTAAAGAACAAAGAGCACGTGCTCGCCACTCGGAGATATACACCGGAACTAACAAAGACGTTGCACAAGACGCTTTGGTGACGTCATCAGAGAAGTGGCATCATAAATCTAAAAGTAGAATAGTTACTAAACTCGTGTTTGTTATTATAGGCCTAGTTAAGAGAATGTTTATTTATTACTCACAACACAGAGGGTATAATATATAACTATAAAATCAGTTTCAAAGGCAATATTCACGTGCGTTAAAATGCTTTTAAATGTCTAGGCTAAGACAAAAGTTTGGTAATTTTACCTAAATTCAATACTAATAAATATTATTTTCATTAGTTTTCATAATACAGCTTGTAGAGTTTTGACCATTAAAATTGACCAGCTTACATTATACTGGGTGTACATTAATTGGTACCAAATATTCTATGGGACTAGGCACTAAGAAAAGTTCATATAAACATAGGTCTAGAAACACTTTGTTTCTGAGTGAGGAGGAATGTTATTGTTCAAATAATAAGCAATAATACAGAAGAAGTAATGCAACTAAACAAGATAAAGCTTAACAAAAACACAAGACAGAACTTTTTTTTTAAATTGTTCAAAATAGTGTCGTCCTGAATTGATGCACTCTCTTGAGTTTGCGTTCCATGCTTTGTCACACTCTGTTGAGTACACCTGTTATGTTAAGTACCTACTTGCTCACGTCCATTTAAATCTCCCGAAACCTAAAGATCAGGCACATGAGTTGCATAAACAATGGACTTTCAATGTCCACAGAGATAAAAAAAAATCTACCGAGTTCAAATATGATGATTGAGCAGGCCATTCAATGGATCCCTCATGACCAATCCATCTTTAAGTAAACATTTAATAACTCTAAAACTAAGTGTTTCTTGACCCATGTTTATATTAACTTTTCTTTTAATGTTCAGACCCGCCTCGGTGGCGGTGGCGTAGTTGGCTAACGCGCAAGTCGTGTTTAGCTCGACCGCTGACGACAGGGAGATCGAGGTTCGAATCTCGATCGGGTGAACTGGGGGTGGTTTTTCCTAAATGGTTTTCCACTCTCCCTTCACGCAAATGCGGGTTCACTTCCTCTAATTCAACCTTCCCAATCCCCAATCCCCAATCCATTAGTGTAATTAGTACTTAAAGCGTATAACCCGAACGGGTAGTAAGACACGGTGTTAAATATTATTATTTTAATGTTCAGTATGGGAATATGGCCCTAAAATGGTTGTAAAAAATTAATGTACACCTTCTATAATTAAACTATAAGCAAAACACATTTTATGATTGATACTGTACTTTTTTAGTTCCACCATTGGTACTCTACAATCAAACATCTATAAATACACATTGAAATAAATATAAAAAGTGTAGTTGCAGTTTAAAATGTTTTTTAATAAATATATTTTTACAGTGTCAGTTTAACTACTTTTAACTCTTATAATAATTTTAATTTTATTGAAACATTAAATAATTATATTAAGATTAGGAAGGTACCTTTTATGATCCATATTTTATTTTCTAATCAATTAATGGTAGCCACAAGGATCCTTTATTAACAGTCTATTCAAGTGATTATTTGCTAATACAATGATACATTTTCACATAAAAAATAAGTAGAATGTTAATTTTTGAGCATGTTGAGAAGGTCCTAAATATTTCATCTCCTTATAGGTCCAGACAAATCAAAGTGAACCAATTTTATAAACCACATAATTACACCATCTCCCAAGAAAATTTTAATAGAATGGCAAATGACCCTCACACATAAACAGGGCTTACACATTTGTATTATTGTATTTTAGCTACCTTGATGTACTGGGTTAAGGATCCTATATTAAACTCTCTCTTGTGCTAAATACACCATCACCAACTTGCTGCAAAACAGTGACCATTGTAAAAATAGATACACTTTGCACATACCACCATCTCAATTTAGCTTAACGATGTGGAGTCACCCAAACTACAAGAAAGTTTTTTTTTACCTCACCAGATTATTTTTTTGCTTTTTTTACTACTATTTTTGTGTTGATGCCAACATTGTTGTATAGATGTGAAGCATGGGTTTGTCAGGAGAAACACAAGTCAAGGTGAATGCGGTTGGAATGTGATATCTAAGAAATGTATGTGAAAAAACTTGTATGAGGAGTGATGGCAGATTGTGCGGATCAAAAGGAAGTGTTAGGTTATGTAAGACATGGCTAAAAGTTGTAGATGAATGTGTGAAAAAGAAACATTAAGAATCTTAAGAATAAAAGAGAATGTGTGACTCGGTGTATGTTGTTGAAGCGAAGGGAGTTTGCAAGGTGGTAGATTGTGCGGATCAAAAGGAAGTGTTAGGCTATGTAAGACATGGCTAAAAGTTGTAGATGAATGTGTGAAAAAGAAACATTAAGAATCTTAAGAATAAAAGAGCATGTATGACTCGGTGTATGTTGTTGAAGCGAAGGGAGTTTGCAAGGATAGGGAAGTGTGGAGAAAGCTCGTGAGGATAAATCAACTATGAAGTAGTTGTTTTTTGAGCTGTATGAACAGTTTCCTGCCTACTCCGTAAGGGAATGGCGTGATTAGGTAAGTATGTATGTATTAAGACCACATGCTCTGTATTAAAACTTTTGAACTTGATGTTTGAAAGTTTGCTTCCGGCTTGGACAGTTTTAGTATCTAACAATTTCTGCTTGGGAAATTATGTGAATTGATTAAATTATACTGTGTGTTAGAATAACCCATCAACACTCATACTGTAAAGTCAATGTAACTCATCATGTGTCTACAAGACCAGTAAATCTAATAAAATAAGAGATTAATATAATTTGTATCATAAAATAACAGCTGCTTGTTTATTTTATAATAAAGGTGTAACAACAAATACATTCTGATGGCCTATATTGACTGTTGAAATCAAAGGCACCATGTTCAAAATTATCAATCTCAATTGCTAGTTACAAAAGGATGTGTCTTTTAATTCAGAGTTAATTTTGTTATATTTGGAAGAAAGTACAGGCAAGGTATTGATTTTCTTCAAGAGGCAGACATTACCTCTTTGCCCAGTGGCAGCAATGTAAAGTGTGAAACTGTATGTTTTTCTTTTCATTGTAAAAGCCATATTGTGTTAATTCCTTGTATGTGTTTCTATCCACCTTTCCTATACCTTCTTCTAAATATATATAAAAAAAAAGTTTTCCTTATAGAGGAATATTATCATATAATATTCATAATGAAATTTCAAGATGATGTATTGTTGGGTTTAAAACAAGCCATAATAGTGAAATTAACCAACTTTGATATAAACACATACATAAATAATCAATCAGTTCTGATTATTTGATTCATAGCTTTTATATTATTCTTAGATTTGCTACAATGTCAACTTGAAACATTTTCTAAATAAAATATAGTCTTGATAGTTCAAAATTCTGTATAATTCAAGGTAGGGATGCATCCATTGCAATTCCTTTTAAATAGCACCAATCTGAGTGATAAATGAAACAGATAAGGAAATTACATGGATAATTTGACAATCACCCTAAGAGAGCTTCCTGGATGTGAAGAAGCCAATAAAACATAAGTCCGTGAATTGATTAGGGGAAAGAATGATATGAGACTATGGGGTAAAACAAGAATCGAAAATAAAAAAAAACTAGGAAGCACTTGATGTTTTTTCAAATTCTAATAATACATACTCTAAGTACTTTTACACTTTAAAATCTATAGATCTTTTTATTTTCCCCAGTTTTTATCTGCGCTTCAAGCTTTCAATAGTTTGAGATGAGCTTTATTCTGTTAAGCTCAAACTATTGAGAAATAGTATATAGTTGATTTTTTTTTTCCTCTCTATAGTTCATACAAAGAGTAAATACTTGAGCTGAGAAGTTTATCAACTAAGATCAATATCCATCCTGGAACATAATTAGTTGTCAAGATATAAATTATAGTAAAGTGTGACAGCGTTGATCAATATTATTGGAAACAAGTGTCTGTATTTTACATAGGCTACATGTAACATGAGGTTAGTTATTGTTTAGTAGCTAATATAGTCCTACATCTCACCGGTCAATCCTGGGCAATAGTTTTAAGTTGTGTAACTTTTATACAAAGGTTGCAATACAGGTTCAAAATTAATTAATCGTATTCTATTGCCAAATGTGAAAGTCCAGTCAATAAAGCGTACTTCAAATAATATAAGAAATAAATCCATAACTTAATACAGGATCAACATAATAGTTGTCCACCATTTTTATTTACCACCAACAAGAGCTTCGTCCATGAGTTCATCATCAGTTATGCAAGGGGAAGCAGAGTGAGGAGAGGGGATAATCACCATAGGGGAAGGAACAGGGGATTTGAGGATATGAACTGACACGGAAGGGGAGCTTGGAAAAACTGGGGGAGGGGGCAAAGGAGGAGGAGTGTTTCTACGACTTGGGGCAGATGTAGCCAGAGCTCTTTCTGGCACAGACGTTAGTTTTCCCTGGGTTAAGTCAGGTACCACAGACTTATTGGGCAGATTAGAAGATGCTGAGAAATCTAAAAGCATCTCAGCAGCCTCTTGCGAACTTGTTATAATTGTAGTTTTGTTCACAGAAATCTTATTTGGAACTTCCATGGAAAGGATGGGAAACTTCTTAGGTTCTTCCGACTGCTTAGAACTTGAGGTAAATTTGGATTGTCCACTTTCCAACGCTTTTCCTGGCAATACCAAAGAATGTGCAGAGGGATCTACACCAGAAAAAGACTTGACAACATCAAGTTTTAAAATAGGTTGAATATCATCTTTTAAATTTGGTATCTGTCGAATGGATTCATTTTTGGATCTGGAACTCGATAGTTCTAATGCTTCTGAAGGTACATCAGTTACAGGCACAATACTAATAACAGGCAAGATGGTTGATGTTGGCACTTGCATGGTTGTGTCCAAAATTACTTCTAATGATTTAGAACTACTTGTGAGAGAAGGCGCTGAAGGTTTAGAAATGGAACCAGTCAGACCAGAAAGAGAATTACTACCAGAAGAATGTGTAGATGTCACAGTTATTTGTGACAACTTTTGATTCTTCAAATCATCTGTTGTTTTCAAAACTAAAGGAAATTTGGAAGCTCCATCACTTTTACTTGTTATATCTAAAGTTTTCACAGCATCGCTCCTGTTAAGGTCCCCTGAAATAACTTTATCTACATTTAGTTTCTTGCTGTCACTATCTGAAGCATTTAGTCGAGCGGAAAGCTTAGGAATCTGAAATTTGGTGTCTAGTGTTTTGATGAGCCCTTCAACCATTAGTTGTGGTGGCAAATTTGAATCCATCTTTGCATGAGGTGTAAGAAGCTTGAATCCATCAGAGTCATCCCTCAATGGAACTGGGCTAGACTTCCTAGAGTCAGGTCCTTTAGAGCTGCTGAAAATATTTTTCTCCCGATCACTACTACTTTTAGGTGGTCTCTGCTTATTATCTCTTCTGTTAGCATCAGATGAACTACTCATCTTTGGAGATCCACTGGACTTTGAAGAAGATTTTGAGAGTATACCAGAAACAGGAGAGTTACTTGACTTCCCAGAAGACATTTTTGAAGAGTTACTCCCAGTTTTGGCACTGCTAGAACTGGAAACACTGCTTGGTGGTTTCTGCTGCAATGTCTGATGAGGTTTCTTTGATGCTGGACCACTATTTACACCAGGTTTCAAACCAGTATGAGTTTTTGGAGAGCCTGTTCCAGAACTGGAAGATGAACTTTTGGTTGTACCAGATTTGGAATCTTTGGTTCTAGTTTTGTTGATGGTAATTTTCATCCCATCAAGACTTGGCTTTACCATGTACTCCCCTGGAATTTTACTAGTGTCTCCAGCTGGCCCTTTGCTGCTCACACCCCCACTTCCTCTACCTTCCTTTACTACATCGCCAGATTCTGGTCCGCAGTGTTGTGCTGATTTCAACTTATCGATAACGGCGGAAAGAGACCCCTTCCTATTCCTAGCTTGAGGTGTTGAAGATTTTCCGCCATCAGCGTTTCCCGAAGGTGGTGTTGCTCCCCCACTCTGACTACCACCATTCCCATCCACACTACTGCTTGACAAATCCAGTTGTTTTAACTTGACACTTGAAGACTTAAGTTTAGGACTTGAACCTGACCCTGAACTACTACTTCCTCCAAAAGAACTCGATATCTTCCTATCTTTATCTTTGTTGGAGGAGGAAGAGGATTTCATTTTCTGACCATCTCCAGAGCCTTTTCCAGCTGTTGAAGGTGAGTTAGCAGCCGATTTAAGTGCAGACATACTAGGTTTTCCTGAACCACTAGATGATTGATGTTTTGGTGATGATGTGCCATGGTGTTTGGGGCTGCTAGTCGTGTATCCAGGAGAATGTTTTGGACTCTGGTGGGAAGATGAGGATTTTCCGGAGCCAGCTTTAGTTACAGAAAGATTTATGTGAGTTGGTGATGAGGCATACTTCCTGACAGTTCCAGCTGGGGAGGAAGGCCTAACTGATGAAAGAGGTGGAGACTCAGTTGGTTTAATACTTACACTCACAGGTTTTGAGAGTGGGTCCTGTTTAGGTGGAAGTTTCTCGGGAGGACCCATGGCAAGCCCCCCAGGACTTTCATCTCTTTTCCTTTTTTTCTTCTTCTCTAACTTCAACTTATCTTCTGTTCTACTCTTGCTACTTTTGCGATCCCTCCCTCTGTCTTCACTAATGCTTTTAGAGGTTATTGGTGTTATGGTAATGGAGCTTGGAAGAGAAGCGGCCGGGGTAGATACTATGGGAATAATTTCTATCCCCGGCCTCCTCTCTAAACCCATCCCCGTCAATACAGAGTTAAAGCTTGTTGTTGATGACGAGATAGGGGTGATGCTAACAGATGGTGGAACAATAGACTTGTTTTCTGCAAGATCCAAAATAATTGTTGGAGGTGAACTCTTTTTGTCTTTTTTCGTTTTCTTGATGGTTAATACATCCTCAACATCATCCAACTCCATAATTTCCTCTTCTTCAAAATCAGAGTTTACCTTTTCAATTTCACAGTCTGCATCCATATCAATGGGAGCATCCCTAGATGTTGGGGTTCCTAAAGGTGTTGAATCACTACTAGAGCTCTCTAAAACAATCTCGCAGTCTTCACTAGGTTTTCTTTTGGGACTACGCCAGGACCCATCTCCACTTTTTCTTTTACGCAACTTTTTGCCTGTAGGTTGCTCATTCATCATATTGAGTAAAGCTCGTCCCTTATCTAGTGGGGGGCCTGCCAAAAGATTTCCGAATTGGAAAGGATTTACTATTGGTATCTGCCCATCACTTTGGTGAAGTGGACTTTGAAAGCTAACACTGTCTGACATATCAGAGCCAAACCCTTGTCGACTAGAGCCCAACGAATGCCCATGGGACATTCCACCCTCGTCTGGTTCTGTCTTCACCCTGTCAACATCAAAGTCTGGGACAGAATGTCCATTAGAGCCCCCATGCCGACCAGAGTCACTGCCCGGTGGAAGACCTAGGTTCCCACCTAGGGACAGCCCATTAGAACGTAAGCTTTGTGATTGCCATGAACGTATCAATGAGCGCATTGTCACAGGGATGGACCAGCACCTAAGAAAACCATTATTATAGTTAGCTTCAACACTAAAATAACATAAGCACAGTAATAAGAATGAAATAAAATACAGTGCTTAGGTGATAAAAGTTTTTTTTAGCACCAGGTTTTACTACCCGTTCGGGTTATAGGTTTAAGTACGCTAATGGGTTAGGAATTGAGAAAGTTGAATATAGAGGAAGTGAACCCGCATTTGCGTGGAGGGAGAGTGGAAAACCATTTAGGAAAAACCATCCCCAGTTCACCTGAGTGAGATTTGACCCTCAATATCCCCATCCTCGGCAGTCTAGCTCATCACAAAACTAGCGCGTTAGCTAACTAAGCCACCGAGGCTGGTGTGAAAACAGTATTAATAATATTTAATACACAGTAGGATAATTTACAGAATAGAAATACAAGCTGTCAATGAGATGAGTAATGTCACTGACCTCTGTAGCACCTTGCTGATGTGTTCAGGAGTAGAGACATTTTCGCTACCACTGCCATATATCTTGCATTTGGTGTTACCAATGTCTGTAAGATCAAGCTCTGCTGTTGCCATCGTCTCCTCTAGAGGATGTTCAAACGAGACAGACAGATGTTGCCAGGACAGAGCCATGACCTCAAACATAATCATGTTTTCAAAGTCTGAAAGGAAAACAAACTAAACAATCCAGAGGATCTTTGCCTTACCATGGATGCACACTTATATTGGAAACCGCCAATTCCTGTCACCTGCAAACAAATCTACTTGAGTGACACATTTACCCCCATGCCCATCAGTGATGCTTTGGAAGATCACTAGTTTAATAAACATGTCCTTGAACTGTCTAATAGAGGCGCAATTGTATTATTTAGAGTACATTAGTTTGATTCCAATTGGTGATCAATATAATTTAAGACTAGGACAGGTAGAACATCCAGGACTTTACTGTGTTATAATTTGAAATTATTCATATTCAATAATATTTGTAATAAAAAAAATCACCATTTGTACACCCTTAATATTCTGTAAATGTCTCTTCATATAAATAATGCTTTGTAGAACATTAACTTTATGTAAGTGTGTAGTCCTTGCCCCTTATATAATTCACAATAACATACACAATAAGTTTAACATATTCAACTATTACTTGTGTCCAGATTAGTTGTCATATATTTTAGATAAATTCTCAAAGAACATCAAGCAATTGGCAAAAGTGAATGAAAACCATCAATTTAGTTTCTTTAATATAAAAGGTTTAGCTATTAACCAATGAATGCAGTAGGATATACAAGTTTAAGAAATTACATTCATACCTTGCTTGCCAGGGGGGCGTATACAGCTTGCAACCAGCACATTAAACAGAGCTTGTTGTCGAAGAAACAACAATATTTGAGGAACGTGAGCAGGATGTGTAAAAGGGATATTTGAGACAAGGACTCCTTCCAAACCCTTGTTCTCCGTCATAAAATAGCAGTGATGTTGGTCTGGCAATGACTAAAATAAAAAAATAAAAAATAGTTAGAGAAGTTTGTTGAAGATGATCAAGTATATGAGTACTATCCTTTTTAAAGTGGAAGTTAAATGATTGATCTAATAAGCTTTTGATTATAATGGAGAAATATTTGAATTTAGCTAAATATAAATAAGAAAAATTGTTTTGAGTCTGATATGTTCATTTTTTTAGACTTCGGTTCTTAAGTAAATGCAATCATTGAATTCTTTTAAATCAAGACTTGTGTAACGTAAGATTAAATCAGACAAAAATTATGTATCTAAGTGTTTTTTAGTCTTATTTATAAAAAATAGTTGAAATTACTTTCAGAGATACCTATCTTCAACTAGTATAATTATATTAAATTTTCTTGATTGGTTGAAAAACGCATAAGAACTTTAAATGACTCATTTATTGTTACAACTGTCCATTAGTGACTTAAATAAAAACTGTCAGCCTACAAATTAACATACAAACATAATTAGATTTTATAATAATGGAAAGTGATAGAAATAAGTGAAAAATAAAAATAAACTACCAAGAGTAAATTTAATGTGAGGGAAAATGTAGGAAAAATTCAATGCACAAAGGTGGTGTCTTCTTCCTTACTTTTGTCTTCTATAGTAGAAGTAGTCACACACACATTTAAACACAAAATGAGCTATATTTCATCATTGTTGCCTTTATAAAGGTGTGTTTAACCACTTGTACTATAGAAGACGGAAGAAAGATGCTACCTTTGTGCATTGGATTCTTCCCTAGCTTTTCCTCTTTGCCTAGATGGGCTTTCTTCTTTAAATTTGCATTATTTAGTTTATTATTTACGTGTTTCTAGCCATTTCCATTATTAAAAAATCATTTAGCCATTAGGCCTCCTTAGTGTTAAACATAAAAATTGACACTAAGGGCCAATCTTACAATGATTGTCTCGTCAAAGTCCTCGTAACTTAATTGTTCATAAAGTCTAACCGTTAGTTAAACTTGGCGTTGTTCGTCAAATTATGTGCAGGTGCCTTCCATTAGTTCTCATAGTTAACTTTCTCAGAGTGCTATATTTGTTTCAAAGCTTTTGATTGGCCTAATTTGACCACAGCGAATATGAACAAGTCATTACTTGCTAATTTAAATTATGTCTCAACCCCTATATAAAATATCTCACCACAAAGAGTCCCCTGTTATTGGCACAATCCTGTTGCCCAGCTGACACATGCTGTGTTATGAGACTAAGCAGGGGATGGGGAGAGGAAACATCCCCGCATTCAATCTCAGTCACTTGTTGTATCTTCCGTACCAACCCTAGACACATGGGCAAGGGGTTGTTGAGACGCAGCACAAAACTTGCGGGTAGAGTTGCGCTATTCGTTGCAGTCTGGGGAGAATAGGAGGGAGTACTAGAAATCAAAACCAACACATTTGTTTTGAAAACAAAAATAACATGTGAAATAACTAATGATTTTATACAGAATTATTTGTCTCCTTTTCTACTTGCACCATTTCATATTTTTTCGAGTATATTACCTCCTGAAGAAGATGCCACATGGCATCGAAATATTCAAGTGTTTGTATTCTTAATTTATTTGCATTTCATCTTACATTTATTAATAATATATATCATAAATTACTTTTAAATTAGGAATATTAATTCAACAACAAGCCAATTAATAAGAACTCAATTTTTTTTAAAAAAAACACCAACCTCTTGCCGTTGGGACTCGGGTTGAGAGAGATAAGGGGTACAGTTGGCAGCTTGTGGGATGTGGACCCCTCCATGCACACCAGAACACTGTAACCTAAACTCTTGGAGGTGACCTCTTCAACAGATAATGGCACTGATGTTTTACCCTTTTGATCCAACAAGTCGTAAGGTGGTACCAAATAAGTCAGCTTCATGGCATGGCCTACAAACAAAACAATGATCAAATTGAATGAAAAAAGGAAATAAAAATCTCCATGATGTCAGTCCACAAGTGAGCTAGCCCGACCAAGTCGCCGCCCGCCGCATGTTGGCAAAGATATTGCCAACATCTGCAGATAGAAGGTGTCATATGGTCAGCAAAACGAACCCTCTGGCCATTAATTTTAATTTTCTAGACTGGAGCAACTACTTATTTATTCAGGTAGATCCTCAAATTGTCCTCACGAGGCTGAATTTACTCCGTTTCAAACCCTCTACTTCACAGAAAATTCTATAAGAGCCTGGGATCAGGCCCGGGACCTTTGTGTTTGTAGCCAAGAACTCAGATCAGAAAGGCGGCCAAATGAGTAATGGTATTAAATCTAAGGACTTGGGTCAGCATTGTGTAGAATTTTAAGAACAAATGGCCCATCAAAGGTTGGGATAAAAGATAAATTTATAGATTTCAAAAGTAAGAAATTCTAAAATAATTTACTCACAAGATGCCAATTTCTTTTGACAAGTAAGGACTAAGCAATTATTTTCCCCGACTCCTTGGTTTATGATTTCAAGCCATTAAGTTGTAAACAAAAAATATTCTAAGAAATATTGGTATTTTTCTAAATATGTGTAGCATTGTGACATAATAATGATGTCAAATGTTTTTGGACACATGAAATATTATTTGGTTAGTTGTTACTTTAAGGTGATTTAACAGAAGAGGAGATATTAGCACTTAGGCCTGTATGCTAGAACAAAACTGAGCGAAACCGAAGGTGGAGTTGTGTTGAAGGTCAATTGATATGCTATCTACTTTGCGACAAATCAAGATGCTATATATGTTACTGGAAATCAAACTACTCTGCTCCACCTTATGTTTTGATAAGCCTTGGTTATTGTACTTCGTTAACTCTAAATCAAATAAAAGCTGATATTCATAGGATCTACTCACTTTATTTAAGCCAATTAATTATTTTAATAATCAACTACTTATTCACAAAGGAAGTAAAGCATTTAATCTTTCCTTCAGTTTTTATATTTACTTTTTCAAAATTAAGTTTAAAATATACTGTTTTAAATAGGTGGTAATCTATAATCAAGAGTTACATACCTCCCTTACGCTTCTCAAGAATGCCAACAGGAGATTTGTGCACCATGTTGAACGGTTCCTTGAGGAATGTCTGCACTTGCGCAAGTGTGGCAAGATCAGTCTCTAAGCTCTGCAATGCACTAAATGCTTTCATCTTGACTTTCTTCTCTGCATTCAGTTGGTAAATGGAAGCCAAGCCCTCCAGCTGGGCTGTGAAGTCTGTAAAGTCTCCTCGGGATAGACAAGCTACCAGCTCTTCGCAACTCTAAAAAAAAACATACACTTCATAAAAGGGAGGTTAAGAACAAAAGTCAAGGTTATGCCTAATTGACCTGGGTGGCACTAGTGTGTAGTATTAAAATAAAGCAAAAAGAGAAACTGGATTTAATAACAAAATAACCTGTTTCGGTGTCCGCATGGTCTAAGACGTCACTCTTACAATAGACTAGACCAGCGTTTCCCAAAAGGTGTTTCGCGGAACCCTGGGGTTCCGTGGAAGGGTCAAAGGGGTTCTGAGTTCCGTCCGAGAATTAACTAAAACGTTTGTAGAAAACATTCATAACATAACCGCGCCGTCGCGCCGCTGTAGGTATATATATATATATATATATACTATCAAACAGCGCGTGCGGAGTGGGGTGGTGGGGAGCGCCGCGCCTGTCAAGACAGTTACCGCGACAAAACTGCAAGTGTTTACGACATAAACTTTACTTATGTGTTTGGTGTAAGGAGAAGGGATTGCAGTGATAGTTATTCCTATTGTTTTAATCTGGAATTTTTGATGTCTGCAGGTAGGTTTTTGATTATTCGTAGTAGAGCTGTAACGAACCGACCTCTTTACTTCTGTGAAATGAATAGTAGGATTTAAAAATTATGGGCTGCTATAATAATGTTTCTTTTATAGTTTTATTTTTTGTTCTAACTAATTATTAATTTAATCAAAGTTATTCTTATTTCTACCTAAATATGTAAAATGCAACTATACTAAAATTTTGACCCACTTGTAAGTATTTTTTCTATTTGTTATTCCAGTTTATGATAATGGATAATTGACTCAAAATGGGGCCTCGCAAGTGGCAAAGGTGTTGTATCATGTTCACCAGCAGAGTCTAATGAAAATATTTCAGAAGAAGCTGTTGCTGGTTTTTCTGTAGGAAAGTTATATATATAATTATCAAAGTAAATCTGTTAATATAGTCTGGCCAATAACTGGTTGGCTTACTCACCTTACACACATTAATTTCTTAATTTTTGTTTATTAATGTTTATTTAATTTAATGTCTTGGTTGTTTATTATTAATGGGTATTATTGTTGTTGTTGGTTATTATTAATGTGTGTTAATTTATTCCAGGATATGGTAAATACGGAAGACTCTTGTCCCGGGTAAGACCGACAAAGTACACCAACCAACAAAATCACTGAACCTCAGGAGAGAACTGCTTCAAAAAAGAGGAAATATGACGAATCATACTTGTCCTTCGGATTTACTACTGTAGGAATTGCTGAAAATCCGGATGAACAATGCGTTATTTGCAACAAAATTCTGTTTAATAGCTCTTTGGCACCTGCAAAGCTTAAACGACACCTTGAAACCAACCACCCGCATCTGAAGGATAAACGCTTAAGTTTTTTTAAAGACACAAAGAAGTAAATAAAACTGGCGTGGCTGCTTTACACATATATGTAAAAACAGATAATGAAAACGCAACAGAAGCATCATTGTTGCTAAGTTACAGAATTGCTCATGCTGGAAAACCACACACGATTGCAGGAAATTTAATAAAACCATGTATTATATTTGGAAGAAGGTATAGGAAAGGTGGATAGAAACATACAAAAAGGAGACAAACACAATAGGGCCTTTACAATGAAAAAAAGAACACAGTTCACACTTTACACTGCTGCCAATGAACAAGGATGTAATGGTTGCCTCTTAAAGAAAATTGATCGTCACCGCCCAATCCCCCGACCCAGGTTTCAACCATGTATGACAGAAATTGTCAGCTGCGTACTTGGAGAAGACGCAGTGAAGAAAGTTGCAGCAGTTCAGTTGTTCCAACAACATCATATCTGATCGAGTCCATAAGATTTCAGACCATATTGAAGATGAATTAATTTGTAGATTGAAAGACAGTGAGTAGATGTTTACAATACAACTTGATGAAAGTACAGATGTTGCCGGGTTATCAATACTGCTTGTTTTCGTGAGATACCCCTTTGGAGGATCTAATGAAGAAGATTTGTTATTTTGTGCACCTTTAGAGACCATAACAACTGGAGAAGAAATTTTTACAGTCATTGATAGTTACATCAGTAAACACCAGCATATTGATTGGAAAAAATGTATTGACGTGTGCAGCGATGGAGCTGCAGTTATGACCGGCAAAATAAAAGGAACTGTAACAAGAATAAAGAATGTTGCACCTAAATGTAGTAGCAGTCACCGAGTTTTACATCGCCATGCCCTTGTCGCAAAGAAAATGCCATCCAACTTAAAGAAAGTTCTCGATCAAGCCGTACAAATTGTCAGTTACGTTAAATCACACCCACTCCAGTCAAGGCTTTTTAAAAAAAGCGTGTGAAGATGTAGGAAGTCAGCATCAATCACTTATTCTACACACAAAAGTGAGATGGCTTACGAGAGGAAAAGTTTTATCCAGGTAATTTGAATTGTACAACGAGCTTAAGATATTCTTTGCCGAACAGCCCATTTCTGCATCCATTAGTACGCTTGTTGAACTATTGTACGATGAGCAATGGTTGATAAAATTGTGCTTATTTGGCCGATATATTTGATAAACTCAACGTAATCTGCAAGTCCTTACAGGGAAGAACCACAACCACGTTTACAGTAAGAGAGAAAATATCTTCACTCAAAAACAAACTTGGCTTCTGGATCGAATGTGTTGGAAAAAAAAAGTTACGAAAGTTTTACTCTTTTAAATGGCTTTCTGGAATAAAATGAGTTGCAAGTAACCTCAGATGTGGAAAACAACATACATGAACATTTGATTAACTTTAAAAAAATCCTTGAAAGAGTATTTCCCGGAGAAGTTACAGGACATCGACTGGGTACAGAATCCATTCGCAAATCATACCAAACCATCGATGCTAACTGTGCCAGAGTATGAGAATTTGATCGACATTAAGTGTTAATCCCTTCTAAAACAAAAATTCGAATCAGAAGATTCTAATTTGAATTACTTTTGGATTAGACTTAAAGATGAATATCCTCCAGTCGTTGAGAAGGCTATTATGGTTCTGCTTCCGTTTGTGACAGCATACCAATGCGAGACTGGTTTTTCAGCTTACACTTACACCAAAAACAATTACAGTAACAGACTGGATGCAGCTCCAGATCTTTGCGTTCAATAGTCAGACATTAAGCCTAATTTTAGTGATATTATAAGTAAATATGAGAAAAAATTTCATTCTTCAAATTAAATAGCTACTTTTTTTTTTGTACAATAAATGTTTTATAATATTTATAATAATTACTTTTTATTTATAAATATCCTTTCTTTTCATGTCAAACATGAAAATGTTCAAATTATACTACAAGGTACAATCACTTTTGTTATTATCAAAATGGGGTTCCGCCAAAACAAGTATGATCAGTTAGGATTCCGTAGCAAAAAAGAAATTAGGAACCTCTGGATTAGACTGCCAATGACAATGAGATTGGGGTTAGAATCCCGGTCAGGTGGACTAGGGTTGGGTTCTTCAAAATAGTTTTCCTACTCTCCCTTCACATAAAATGTGGGAAAACTTCCTCTAAATTCAACCTTCCCTATGCTTAGCTCATTAGTGTAATTAGTATATAGGCATATAGTTCGAACAGTTAGTAAAATGCAATGCTAAAAAAAAATGTATTAACTTCTTACTTAACATTCCAATAAGAGTAAGTATCACCTATATTCTTTTATATCCTTAATTTTTTCAGCGGTTTCACACTCCTCCCCCCCTCCCTGATGAGTTCCGATAGAATAAAACTTAGGTCGAGGGATTGGGTGGTAACAATCGATTTTCTTCATGAGGCAGCCATTATCTCTCTATCCAATGGCAACAATGTAAAGTGTGATGTGTGTTTTTTTCATTGTAAAAGCCATATTGTGTTTGTCCCTTTTATATCTTTCTATACACCTTTCCTGTACCTTCTTCCAAATATAATACTTAATCTTTGAGACTAATACTTGTAAGCTTATATTAATCAAATTTCTGCAATTTGAGGTGACATGTGAAATGAATAATATACAGATTAAGTATGAAGTAGGTACCATGAATAAGTTTTTCTAAAAAATTTCTTACATAATGATACTTTGTTAAGAGACATTTCTAATTTATGTTTTTTTTAAATCATCACTAAAAATGTACACATTTAATTAAAGTAAAAATATTGAAAATTTAACAATAACAAAAAGTTAAAGGTTTGGTACTACTAACAATTTATATTTTTAAATAAATAAATTTGTCAACTATTAATTTTTTTTATCACCACATATTACTTACTACTTGTTCAGGTTATAAGCACTTATGATAATTATTCTAATGGGGTATAGATGAGGAAGGAAACATTTTAGAGGTAATCGATCAACATTTGTGTGGAAGGAGTAAGGAAAACTATTTTTAAAAAAAACATCCTCAGTAGACCTAAACGGAATTCAAACCTCAATCTTCTCGTCATCAGCAGGCCAGTCTAACCTAAAGTGACAGCTTAGACCATTCAGCCACTTAAGTGGGTGTCAAATCTATTGCAGTGTATAGAAGAAAAAGGATCCTTTTGAGTAAATTTAATATTTTCATACAATTTTGTGCTTTTTAAAAAAAAATTGTTATGTTATCAATTACCATAGAATTCGAAGGATCAAGGATTCGAACATCCCACCTATAATGTAATATATTTATTACTATGTTTATACTCTGAACCAGTTTGATTGAGAACAAAGTTTACCAACCTGTTGCTCTAACCTGCCTTCATGGTGGATCATAACATCTTTGACTGCTCCCGATGGCTCCAACACCACCTCCAGGTAAAACATATCAGATGAGATGAACCAATCAAATCCAGATGGACCAGCCATGAACTTTAGACTGGAAACGAAAGAAAAATACATCAAGAAATGTAAAATAAGCAACATTGAATCACTATTTATAGCGTGTAAATTATAATTATACACTTGCTAAAATTTTGCAGTAAAGTTTTAATGGTTGAATGACCTTTTAACCAAAGATTGATTCACAAATATCACTTACTTTCTCTTATTATTAATGCAAATTTTCCATGACTCTAATAATGATGAATTTAATATAATATGTTTTAGGATTTACATTATCATAACTCACGAACTGTTTACAGCCAGTGACCGGGTTTTTTTTGGAACAGAGTATCCTTTCTTCCCACCACCCCTCCTCCACCACAATAACCCAGTCCTCTGCTCTCTCTCCTCCGTATTCCCTTTATCCACCCGTCCCTTGATCATCCTCTTGACCTCCTGCCCACCAATTCAGGTTTTACACGAGAAGTTTTAATCAAAACAATTTTTTTTAAGTTTAAGCTAATCATAACTAAAGTTGTTTTTTTTACAAATTTATCATCTTATTAAACATGGAAAAAGGGTACAGGAAAGAAGGATAGCAATAAATAAAAGGAAGAAAAAAATATGGTTTTTGCAATAAAAAAAAAGGAATACAGTTTCTACTTTACATTGCTTTCAATGGACAAAGAGGTAATTGTTGCCTTTTAAAAAAAATCTGTCACTATCACCCAATCTCGTGACCTGGGTTTTGGAAATCTTCAGGAGGAAGTGTGAAGCACAACGAATATCTCTAAAATGGTAAACAAAAACAACAAAACCGAGGAAAAGAAATTTGGCAAAGAATGACCTGATATATAATTATAAACATGAAAAAGGAACAAATAGTATAAAGGACAAACACAAGAGATGTAATTGAAAAGGCATGTCAGGGTGTCCAGCCAAATAATGTTTTTAAATTCCCTGACATTTTCAGGGCCAAGATCATTTTTCCAGACCACTATATATAAATATTTAGTAAGTATATATTACCAACATCATTTTATTAAGATCACAGCTTAACATAATTTATTTTTCCTAGATACCTACACATTCTGAAATTGTGTCACTCAATGAAGGGGTTAAGCGATTTCCGTCTAAGGCAATGGACTTTTGGATTGTTCAAAATTGATCTCAACAAGATCATATTAAGCCATTAAAAGATTGATTAACACCATCATGGTTTAAAATCATTGTGATACAGAGTTATTTTTAGTTTCTTCTACCTAAAATATAATTAAATTCTAAAGCATGCACATGGCCATGACTCAACTTTTGCTAAATACATGTGGGAGAAGGGTGGAAAAATTGCATGAAAATCAAATGTTGACCTTGAGAATTGATATTAGTCTGTTTGACATGTTCAGCCGTGTTAAGAGATACATTATGTATTAACTGAAAGGCAAATATATGAAAATAAAGGGTAGGGATCAAAAGAAAGGGGTAGACCATGTAAGACTTGTTAAAATATTGTAGCTGAATGTTTTAAAAAGAGAAACATTATAAGTTTTAAGAATAAAAGAACATGCATGACTCAGGGTATGGATGCTATTATTAATATTATTTAGAACAGTGTCTTACTACCCGTTTGGGTTATACGCTTTAAGTACTAATTACGCTAATGGATTAGGAATTGGGAAGGTTAAATTAGAGGAAGTGAACCTACATTTGCATGGAGGGAGAGTGGAAAACCATTTAGGAAACCCCCCCCCAGTTCACCCGACCGAGATTCAAACCTCAATCTCCCTGTCCTCAGCAGTCGAGCTCAACACGACTAGCGCATTAGCCATATGGATGTTGTTGAAGTGAAGGGAATATGCAAGGCTACAGAATTATGAAGAAAGTTAGTGAGGATGAATTAAGAAGGGAGATATTTTTTTTTGGAGCTATATGAACAGTTTCTTGCCTACCTCATAAGGGAACGGCGTGATTTAGTAGGCATGTATATAATAAATATTATTTTGACTATTGTAAATCAAAAGTTGTGTTTTTTTTAAAGACAAGATGTAAACATTTCAGAAACTTAATCAAATTCCTTAACTTTTCACTGACCAAGCAAATTCCCTGACAGTTCCCCATTTTCCAGTTCATTGGACACCTAGCATAAATATAATATATGACAATTTAAGGAAAACCTTTATTCACACTTTGAGGTAAAATTTATATAATATTTATGTATGCTTTTACAAGAATTAAATGTGAAAGAGAAGGATTGCAAATAAAAATTGGGATAGTGGGTGATAACAAAAAAATACTGTCATTAAAGGTAAGCAAGTATGGGAATATGTATACCCCAGCTGTCTCGATACACTCTCCAACCTCTCAACCATCCCCTGGAGCGATGTGACTTTGATGGAGTGCTGGAGTGTGTCTAAGCACTTTTGCAACTGACTTCGCTCCACACTGTCCACGGGATACCGCTTTTCCTACACACACACAAAATATATCAAACCCATTAAATAAGTTAATGGAAATTAATTATGAATGTGTGATCCATAATTTAAATAACAAGTGAATGTAGATTAAAAAATTTCAAATTTAACTTTATTTAGTTAAAACGGATTTAAAAAAAATTGTAACTGCACATAAGATCCTAAGTTTTAAAATAAAATAATAAAGTTGAAGATCATTAACTTAAAGATAAATTACAATCTTGAGTCTTTGCTTTTTTTTTATCATCGCATCTTACTACCTGATTAGGTCTTACACACACACACACACACACACACATACACACACATATATATATATGATAATCAAGGGATAATGAAGGAAGCTTTTCAGAGGTAATCTACCCACATTTACATTTAAGGAGAGTGGAAAACAATCTAGGAAAAAACCACCCTCATTAGACCCAACCAGGATTCGAGCCCTGATCATCCCGTCTTCAGCAAGCCAGTCTAACACTAGAGTGATTCCTTTTAGATCATTCGAGCCCTATCCAACCAGATATTTGCTTTTTCTTAGATTCAAATTACTGTTGCTTGTTTTGAATTTTGACTTTCAAGGCTACACTAACCAGAAGTTTCTTGTGTAGGCCTGAAATGGATTTTCTTTCTCAGTAGAATATTAAAGTAATTTTGAAAATGGAAAGCACAAGATTAATGATTATGCCCTGTGTTACTTAATAGTGGCCTGATTTATAACAGACTTTACAATTTTATCATTTAACCTACTTATTCATGGTCTAAGACCAATTTATTCCTGATTTTATGGAACATAATAAAATACATTTAAACTTACCAATAATGCCATTCGCAACGCTTTGGATGTCTCCACAAATGATTTGAACTGACCAGCTCTGGAGCGCAGTTTTTCCATCAACAGCTCCATTTGCCATTCTTTGGTTTTGTCAATACCTGAACCCCCCCCAAAAAAAAATGCAACATTTAATTGAATAAAATTTAGTTTACTTACAGAGAGACCACATACATATCTCCAGGTGTTTTCAGTATCATATTTTACTGTCATTGTAATGACTATTACTAATTTATTCTATCTGATCAGCTGATAAGATGAGTTTAAAATGAATTATCATAATTTGTTTGAAGAAAAAAACGGTCAAACAAAATGTGAAAAAGAAACCAAATATTTATCTAGGCCTATTAAGGCAGGATTCAAACCCAATATCTCAGGAATTAGACGGGTGTTAAAACCCTTAAGAGAAGACTACATGCTACATATTACATTGCATGTTTCAAAATTCAAACCATTTATGAGGAGTGGACATGATTAATATGGGGATGAATAGCATATAGTAGGCATGCACACACAAATCAAATTTAACCCTTTGAAAGGTAGGCTATTAACTTTTTGATGAGACTTAATATATAAATGATAAGATCATGTTCTATGAGTTGAGACGGTGGTCTTGGGAAAAAGTGCTCGTCTCAAGACCCGATGTTCATGGGTTTAACCCAACCAAAGTCGATGGATTCATCTTGAATGATAAAAATCCATAGTTCAACTTTCTCATGAGAATTAAGATTGTCGGTTCCATGTCAATTGTGGCATGTATAAGGACACTGGAAATTATGCGAAAATAACTTTCCTTGCAAAATTGGTAGGCCTGTCTCTCTTGCTCTTGAAATAATTCTTGTGTACTGGTAATTAATCGGTTCAAAAAGTTCCAAGTTAAATACCTCAAATATATATATTAATGTTCTTAGATATAGATAGTTCAAGCTTTTTAACCAGTCAAAAATACTTAATTTAATTTTTTATGTTATATTTAGGTGTTATTCTAAACCTAGAAGGGTTTTGTTAATTTTAAAATTAGTAGGGGATGTAAATTTAGCTTCAAAGTATATAAGATATTCTAAAAAGTATGTTGATTTTTACATTAATAGTAAAATGGGAGCATTTAATACAGCTCTGCGACCCAACTTAGTGCACTAGTTATGGGTTGTATGTGAGCGAGTTGTTCAACTGTTAGAGTTGTGAATGGGTGTCACTCGCTTCATGACCAGGTCATTCAAGCCGCCACTACATACTACGTCATCACAGCTATGGGCCACTGATAAATACTTGTACTTGCCACTCCCACATTATTACGAAACAAAATAATATGTTTTATACATTAAGGTTAAATTCTTGGCCAATGAATGTAAATATTACACTTAAGCAACTAAACATTTAAAAGTACTGGTATCAACATTTTTATAATTAAAACACAACAAAGACAGTAGTAATATTTTCATTAGTTCAAAGGTAGTGTGAGGAAACATTTGAAAGTAATGAGTTTAGGGGTATGCCACACAAATCCTTCAATCAGCTGTAAGAGGGGAAAGGGATATGACTCGCTTACACACCCAGCTAAAGAACATACATACTCCCCAAAGGAATGAATTATCAGACCGGCAGCTGTCACTTTTGTTGGATAATGTCAATGAAGTTACAATAATATAGATTTAGTTGAGATACAGTTTATCAATAGTAAAAGTTAGAGTTTATATATTTTATATGTTCTTAATTACCTTCATATAATCAAAATGCATTAAAGGTTTATTCTCGATATAAATAATATTCACACACAGAAAGAACCACCATAGAATGTTTTGACCTAGATTAATTAAGACCCAGGATTAATCTTGACACCTAATTTTAGCAAAGCAAAAGGCTGCAAAAGGGGTTACAGTATGCCAAGTCCAATAAAACTGTCTTTGTATTATTGGTATTTTTTAGATAACAATGTTATATTTACCTTAATCCCCAAATGATAAGTTTATGGATAAGTGATTATTCTTGCCAGTATTTAATTTAGAATTCAATGTTGTCTAACATGATGTATCCAATCCCACACTCTTTAATCATTTCTTTACTTAAATGAAGAGCTAAGCATACCTTTCATACTACATAATTGTAGCCCCTTCGTAACTAGTTTGCATAGTATGGAATGAATAGTACAGTGTAGGTAATGACATACCACTCCCTTTAGAAGTCCCCCCACCATCCATGTATCCCTTTACAGGGTATACAGAAGTCATTCTAATGGATCCAGGTTTTTGAAACACAGCTTCAGTTAATTTTTCATTGAAATTTTATTTAAAATACTACTTGTCAAAAAATAATACATAAATAACCACAAGAATACTTATAGCTCTACGCCATTTTAGTTTTTGTTTATTAATAAAAATGATACCACTGTTTAAGAAAAAATAATAAATACTAAAAAAAAATATCTAGTTATCACAGTAATAAATAATAAATACTAAAAAAAAATATCTAGTTATCACAGTAATAAATAATAAATACAAATCTATAGTTGATATTTAAATTATGACGGTGAATAACACACTTTTTACTAGATAAAATGTTTTAGTTATTTATTTAGTTGAAGATGGAAACGGGAAACATATAGTGTTTATGTTGGTAGCATTAAATTTGTTGGTGCCCTTTTCAAAATGACGTGTTAATAAGAAAAGAAAGTCACTAAATTACTTATCTTTGATTTATTATAAAAAATAAACTTTCTAATGTTTGGATTGTTCGCTTTACCAAACAGTGCTTTTAATATGTTCACATCTATATTCAACACAAATACAGTACTAAGATATTACATATTTTATTCAACTTTACTTATATTAAAAATGATGGCTATGACATTGTTAACAATTAAAAACAGATTTTCAAAAGGGGTACAGTTATTTACTCTAGCTTTAAAATTTCACAATATTTGCTTTTATTCTATAATTTGAACTTTTTAATAACTTTAATCTCTTGAATATTCCTATTTAACGTGGTACTTACTTTCAATCATGTAAAATTTGATCATTAATGTATGCTCCTCTAAGATTAAATTTTACTTCAACCTTTTTATATCCCCAAACAACATGGCTTCTTTAGTGGGAGATTAATTATAATTGATTGTGTTATACAAACTACATTTACAGCTTATTTAGCAAACATCTACAAGTAGATTCGAACTATACACATTTTTCCAAGGCACTCAGAAACTAGAACAACTTAGCATTTGTGTAAATCTTTTAAACCGGCTGAAAAGTTGCCTTAATGGGAGAGAACAGTGTCTAAATTTAGTGTTTTTTGAACTAGGTTCTCAAACTATTACTTCTTCCATCACTTCTGGAGTGTCACAAGGACCCCATCTTGGACCACTGCTTTTTTATTATTTTCATAAAGGAATTTGTATCACTAATTGGATCAAAATGTCTACTCTACGTTGTTGACCTTAAAGTATAACCTTCCATTGACTCAATAACTGATTATAACTTTGTACATTCTGACTCGGGCAACATTACAGAATGGTATATTATTAACTTGATTAAGTGTTAAAAATGACTTTATCAAATAAAAAGGGTGTTGTTATATTTGATTATATCTTATCTGACCACTATTTATTTCCTGTATCTTCTATTAAAATTGATTTGATATGAACTTTCTTCACATAATTATAAACTTACATATTATATACTGTATTAACCTACTAGAACAATGTTATTAAACTCTTGCTGCCCTCAAAACTGACAATAAATACTAATACATTCTTCTGATATAACTCTATAAGGAAAAACTCTTTTCGCTTAATGAGGTAATTGTATTATATTTGGAAGAAGGTATAGGAAAGGTGGATAGAAACATATAAAAGGGGGACGAACACAATATGGCCTTTACAATGTAAAGAAGAACACAGTTCACATTTTACACTGCTGCCAATGGACAAAAAGGTAATGGTTGCCTCTTAAAGAAAATTGATCGTCACCGCCCAATCCCCCGACCCAGGTTTCATTCTATCGGAACTCATCAGGGAGGAGTGTGAAACGCGCAACGCAACTTGCTAAAAGAGAAAACCATAAAAACACAAAAGGGGAGAAAAAGGAAAACGATAAAGAATGATAGAACACATTGATAGGAACATGTAAAAGGTATAACATAATGGACATTGTAAGCGAATATATATTCCTTATCTTTATATAAACAATGGGCAAACAGGCTGATTCAATGTAATACAGACAAGTGTATGTCATCATCAAAAAATAAGTAATTATCCAATGTGACGCTACACAAACAGGTGTGTGTGTGTGGCAAATATAACATTAACATGCACCTGATTACATGACACATTAACTAGTTCTGACTTTAAAAATGTCTATAGTTAATTAATTACGACATCAAATGTCTTGTTTCATTGAAAAAAAAAATAGATTGAACCTTAAAACCATTGAATTTTAAGAAATGAGAAACATTGGTCAATGATGGTGGCCAAAGTGTACCAAGAACCTATGATACCCACTTATCCCCTCCCCAAATGAGAAGGAACTATCTCACAAGCTTTGCCTTGAAAACTATTACTCTATTTATATTATGTACATTATAATAATGGTTTGAAACAAACTCTTTTATCTCAGTGTTTTCTATCTTATTTTTGTGTTAATATGGAACATCTGAGTAAATATACAATAATAAATGTTTTTAAAGAAATGTAGCGGTACAAAACGGTAAAGTAATGCAGTTTATTTTTACCCACATCTTAATACATATTCAGGCCATATTAAACATTAATTATGCTAATTTAATGGGAGTATGACCGGCTTTGGTGGCAACATAAGTGTCACTCTCACAATAGACTAGACTGCCAATGACGGGGAGATCAGGGCTTGATCCCGGCCAGGTGTGCCAAGGGTGTTTTTTTCCAAAATTGGTTTCAACTCTTCCTCCACACAAATGTGGGTTCACTTCCTTTACATTCACCTTTCCTTATTCCTAACACATTAAGTAATTAGTAGGCTCACATATACTTATAACCCTAATGGGTAGTAAGACGCGGGACTATAAAAAAAGAAGGATAAGTAAGGTAGAGTTTTATAGGAAATGTTTGTATGGAGAAAAAGCGGGAAACCACTTAGAAAAAAAACAAACTCTAAATACACCTGACTGAGATTCAAACTATGCCCTTCCTGGCACTGGCAATCCAGTTTAACACAAGAGTGATGCATTAGACCATGGGACCACTGATGTGGATAAAGTGGTACACTCCCCAACATGTAATCAAAATGGTAAAACTCAATTCAATAGCCTTAAATATGTTTCAGGGTCATCCCCCTCTTTCATTCATCCTCTTTCCTCCCAAAATAAAATTATGTTTCATTTAAAGGCAAGATAAAAACTAATTAGCTCTATAATTTGCTGTATAGCAGTGGCAAAGGAGTTCGCTGCATTTTAACATTGAAAACAAACATTAATAACGTATAACATTTTTATGCTCCATTTAGGTATTTTCTAGCCCTGAAGATGGCACATACAGGAAAATTATTGTTAAGTATGATGACCCTGATGTTGAGAGAGTGCGGAGGTAAGTTAGATAATAATTATATTTTTCTCAAAGTGACAAATCATATATAGTACCTACACTCCAATTGTCATAGTAAGCTAATTTTAGAAAATATGGACATATTTTTTTGTGGCTAACATTGATAACATTTTATTATATAATTAATATTATTTTATAGGTATTGACAATATCTATCAAAATAAAAGTTGTATATCACATAACTTGATGTATGAATGCATAAAAGTAGTTATAGTAACTGTTATAGTTGACACATAAAAAAAATTGGACTCTATACTTATAAATATTTTTTTATTATTTCCAAGGATAAAACTTATTTGCCTTGCCTCCCCCTTCACCCTACCGACCCCCCACTTATTTTCTTTATATACCTCTACCCTAAATTGTTTCATCTCAGGATCTTAGGTGGGCAGGGCCGAATTTAGATCTTAGGGGGCCCGAAAAAGTCAGGTTCGGTGGGTCCTTCGAACTCGGCAATTAAAATCCACAACAAAAAGGACAATTCATTGTATTCATACATCAGAGCCAGTTTATTGCATGTAATTGAAACAGACAAGTTAGAGAGGTAAATACATAGAAACTACAATACCTACAGAAAGTTTTTTTTGTCTACACTTGACATCTGAAAAAACTTTAATGGATTCCTCTAACAGTGTCATTATAACACTGCTCTCTACATCCAGTATGTACAGTGTTCTTTGTCTTTCTTGGGTCACCGTAGTTCTCAAATATTTTTTTACCAGTGCCTGGGGAATGCCAGGCCTCCACTGTGGTTCGGATCCCACGTTAAACTGTAGGTCCCCCATTCCATCTCACCAATCACCCTACCATTACACATTAGCGTAAGTGTGTATAACCCGAACGGGTAGTGAGACGCGGTGCTAATAATAATAATAATAATTTACCAGTTCCAATTTGGTAATCCTGAACAACTAGTGACCATCATGCTCAAATATAGGTATTCAAAGAGCTACCGGTACTTTAATTTCAAAAATAATATCATCATTAGTAACAATAATTAATAAAATTGTTAAAAATTGTTCATCATAATTATTTTTTTATTTAATAAAGTGATCTTTAAACTCTTAACTATAATATTTGAGGGCAGTTGTCCCTATTGACACCTTATAAATTTGGGTATATAGGTTGGGCCTAGATATTTTAAGTGTGTCAGCGCTTGTCCCTTTTATCTAGATACTAACATTCTTAGTATTGCAGTTGAGTTTGAGTTTTAAAAGTGAGGTGTGCTATCTTATGCCGATTTTTCAATAAATTATAACATGCTCTTATCCTGGAAAGATTCCATGCCACGCCACAGCCTACATCTTTGATTTACCTAATGATTTCTTCTTCTTAAGTCAACGACCCGAAGGTTGGTTTTATGGGATTTCTATCCACCCAGCACTGGGCAGGCACACAACTCTTCAGCTGGTTATTGTTTCCTGCACTATATGATAAAAATCCCCTGTACTAGGGGAGTTCAGAAAGTTTATGGTTCCCCGTTGCCTTCCACATCTATGAGTGAGCATGAAAGAACCTATCAATTTTGCAAGGAAAGGTATTTTCCCATACCTCCCAAGGTTTTTTTTTTGTACATGACACAATCGACAGCCCCGCTAAAAGAAGTTGTGCTTCACATTTTTATCGTTCAAGAAACATCCATCGACCTCTGCCTGGTTTTAACCCACAAACATCGGGTCCTGAGGCAAGCACTTTAACCCAAGACCACCAAGGTCGACAACCATTGATTATAATATGAAAAGTACCCTTGCACTTCAAGTGTGTTTAAAGCTCACTTTTTAAATGCAAAGCAATCTTAAAAAGTCTAAAACAAAGTATATGTAGAAGAAGTAAAAGATTAAAAAAAATTGTCATATAACACTACTTTTAACTTTTAAATTATCCATAAAGTTCATTTAGGAAAAGAGAATGGCTCGAAGAAAAAACAAAGCACACTATATTATTTTATTTTTATATATGTGAGTTTATATAGGCTTACAGTTACATCATATATGTTATTTAATCACTAGTTTGTGTTATAACACTTTGTAGTAGCTGTTTTAAAAATGAGTAT
This sequence comes from Timema shepardi, assembly GCA_902151425.1. NCBI lineage: Eukaryota > Metazoa > Arthropoda > Insecta > Phasmatodea > Timematidae > Timema > Timema shepardi. The sequence goes on along the minus strand of CABFVX010000155.1, from coordinate 258,278 downwards.
ATGTTTAAATATATCATATCTAGCTATGTATCAAACTGTTCATAATATATCAAAGTTTTATTTTTGCTTTGAAATGTTTCAAAGCTATGGAAGTTTTTATGGGTGTCAAAGGAAATTTGACTTTAGACTTTTACATTTCAAAGCTTCACACTCACTACGTAGCATATTTGTCTACTGAGCCAAGGGTTCTGGGCTCGATTCTTGGCAAGGCCAAAAAATGTTATCATAAGGGAAATGTGGGTTTCCCCTTTCACAGTGATGAATTAATGGCCGGGGCTGGATGCTGTGTTCTGTTCTAGATTTAAGTTAATCTATAGGCTGTATGCTGATATAGTCAGTAGGTTCAGAAAGTGCACGTTAAATACCCAAATAAAAAAACAATGAGATGAATTAAAATTAAAGTTATCTCCTTGGTTTCAGAGCCCATCGAAATGACATGGAAAACATCCCACTGTTTGTGTTTCTTGGACTATTTTACGTTGCGACAGCACCTAAGCCAAACATTGCATTGAACTTGTTCCGAGCCTTCACAGCTGCAAGGTTTTCACACACGTTGGTGTGCACTGTCTTTGTACTACCGCAACCGGCCAGGCTTATATGTTTCTTCACAGGGTACTCTGTGTTAATCTACATGGCATACTCAGTTTTGCACAATTTTTATTAACGGTCATTACTTTCAGATTAAGCAAAAGTTCTCTTGAAATTGGTTCACAGGAACAATATATATATATTTACAATTCGACTTTTATTGAATGAAATTTATGAATAGGCCTATTGATTATGTATAGCTTATGTTGGAGGGAAATAAAATGATTAAATTTGTTTGTCGAAATAATATTTTATTAACAAAACAACAAATGATATTTTGTGTAACTAGTGTTAATTTGGATTACATAGTTAAAATGACTTATTGTACACTATAATTATTGTACTTTATTTAAATTATGTTTATAATATATTTAAGGTAGTTAGTAAAAATTAGACAAAGTTTTTCCAAATTGAACTAATAAAGGATTTCCAGATTTTTTGTATAAATACATTAACTATACACTTTAAATATACATTAATTTTAAAGTTATTTTTTATAAATACAAAATTTAAAATTCATAAAAATATTTGTATACATCAATATATTTTATTTTAAATATGATATAAAAATTAATGCAATTCAATATTTTTTGTGTAGTTTGGTTATTTTCCTTGTTGTAAAAGCTATTTTTAAAACATTTGTTTTTAATATCTATAGAAAATTTACATTAATATCTGTGTGTATTTTTATATAAACATCTCAAAATAAAATTCAAATTACATGTCATGTTGATTGTTCAGACACTAAAAAATAATTTCCAAACAACATTATTTTGGTAATATTTCACTGCTTTCAGGCTACCTATTGTTTACAGGGGCACACATTTATAACAATTTTGTTAAGACCTAACATAAATATTTTAATATGTACACTAATAAGTTCACTTTATACAAAGTCAATAATGCAAATATCAGTACAACAGTTGTGATATATGTGCATAATATAAAATGGCACTAAGTCTAATAAAAGTAGTAATTTCAAACTAATGGTACATTGAAGGACCTTTAGTATCAGTTCATTGGTACACAAACTGTTACGTTATCACGTGTATAACATGTGCTGTGTTGAGGTCTTCACATCTCGAGGTCGGTGGGTATTGAAATTAACCATCTTCTGGAATAAAATCAATTATACATTAGTATTGGGAATTTGGAAACTATTATAGTGATTCAGCATCGGTGGCCATGTTATACATTTCTTACTCTCATGTTTGATTGGATTGACATGGCGAGGAGATTGGAGTTTGAATCCTGGTCTTGTGTACAGAAAGTGTTTTTCCTAAAATTTCACACTGTCTCCATACAAATGTAGATATATTTCCTCTAAAATGTTATCTTCCTCATCCTTATTCTATTAGCATAATTAATGTATGCATATAACCTAAACAAGTTTAGAGTTAACTGTATTAACTAGAGCATGAAGGGAGGAAGGGGGTGAGATATATTCCTAAAGTATGTAGGCCCCCTATTAAGGGTGGTCCAAGGTATAGCACTGCGAAACATTGCAGACGTTTAGAAATACCGGATTATTTACGAAATAGTTTGATATTTTTAAATATTACTTTCATCAAAATGTTTGTGAAAGTTCTGACCAGTTAAAAAGTTTAAATTCTAAGTTTAGAGAGTGTTTTTAAATATATGTGATAACTTACATAATACTCTATCCAAACATTACTTTATTTGATAGATGAATGCTAGATATAGGTTTCTAGCCTTTTCTTTTAAATTCAAAAGTACAAATTTTTGCATAAACCATCCAGTTTAAAAAATCACACTATAGACTCAACTTTTTAACTATTCAGAAACCAGCTGATAGTTTTCGCCTAAATTTTGTCGAAAATATATCAAACACCTTCTTAAATAATGCGAGATTTATAAATATCTTCAATGCATCTCAGTGCATTCAGCATCCTTTATGTAAAATCTGTGATGTTTTAAATGTAACTCTAAACTGCCCAAATATAAAATAATTAACTAAACAATATTTTTCTGGGTGGCAAAGGGGGCTCAGAGTGTTTTTCTATTTAACTCCTCACTTGATTTTATCATCTAATCATACTGATAATTTTACATATGAATACTTGGTTGTCTTAATGTTAAAATAAACATGTCGAGCTACATGCACAAATAATATTTTCTGCTTACCAGTGTTCATGTGATGACCACAGCCTTGTGAACGCAAGGCCCCCCACAGCCTTCTGACAGTGCTGGCCACAGGTAGGTGCGGATCTGATCACTCTCTGGATCAGATGTGTGGAATCTTACATGGACGTCCTTTCGAAACACTCTTTGCTCATATTCCAAGATGAACGGAGGAGACTGTAACATTTCACATTTTATAAGTTTATGAACGTATTAAAGTGTATGAACAATCTAAAATATTTATTAATTGAAACCTGCTTCGATGGTCACATAGTCTTGAAGTAGACTAGACTGCCAATGAAAGGGAGATCAAAGTTTGAATCTCGGTCAGGTGTGCTGAAAGTGATTTTTCAAAGAAGGTTTTCCACTCACCTTCCAAATTTGAATTTATGAAAAAAGAGTATGAAATGTGACAAAAGGCAACTAACACAAAATGGCTTACAATTTTCTTCTCAAAGGGCAACCATTAACTCTTTGTACTTTCAATGTAAAAGCCAATTGAGTTTGTACCCTTTTATTTGATACTATCCCTCTTCCATGTGGTACCTTCTTTTATATATAACAAAATGTACTTTGAAAATAGAAAGTATATTTCCTTAAAGGACTAGATAAATATGTAATATATCAAATAATTAGATGTTTCACTTGATATTGTGTTAAGATATTTTGACAGAAGTTGTCAGGTGCAGCTGTTTTTCAAGGTAATATTTCAATATTTCAGCTTTAGTTCGAGACATTTACCTGGTTGACAAGACCCCATGATAGACGCACAGCGTTCCTGACATATTGCACCAGTCCTGCGCAATCCTTGAGACATGGGTAATCATACAGAGTAGCCCAAATTTGTGAACACACCTCCTAAAAAAATACACACATGTGTAATAATAAGACTTTTTTTTTAAATTTCCTCACTGGTAAATTTGATTAAAAGCTCAATAAATGGTAGCTTTCTGATGTTAAGAAGACTACCTTAAAACTATGAATAATAATGCATCACATATCTACAAAATATAAACCATTCTTTAAGGGAGCCATAGGTGACTTGGCGATCTAGGGGTAAGGTGTCACACTTCTGTGCTGGGAGTCTGGGGCTTAATCCTTGGTCCTGGCACAGAATTATCTGATTGCCAAACCCTTCCTTCCCCTCTGACAAGACGTGTATTATTCACAACTTGTGAATGTGTTAAATGCCAGGCCTCCACCGTGGTTCGAATCCCACGTTAAGCTGTAGGTTCTCCATTTCATTTCAAAATCACCCTACCATTACACATTAGTGTAAGTGCGTATAACCCAAACAGGTAGTAAGATGCGGTGATGATGATAATAATAATAATAATAATAATAACAATAATAGTAATAATAATATAAGGGAGCCACCTACTGGATTGTAGAAACATGTTTCAAATAGGAATCTCCCATTATTTAAGTAATTTGTTACTTTAATAAATGATTCAAGGAAAGGTTCAATGTATCCCCATGTCATTAAAAACCTTACATCAAAGTTTATTCATTTTTAAAGTATTTTGTAAGAAGGTAAATAACATTAGTTCATTTTCAATTACACATTATGCTCAATGTTGCATTTCCGAGATTAAATCAAAGAGGTAGGATAATAGATATAGCCTTTCTTAAATTCAAATTTCAATTAATTACTAAATAAAAATTTCTTACACTTCAGGATTATATGAGTGGTTTTGAAACTTCCAGACTGACGTTCTCATGGTAAATATTGCGATGTGGGGATGTGTCTCTTCAAATAGGTGGCACCCTTAAGTCAAGCTACTGTGACAAGGCTCTACTTACATCACCACACTTGGTAAGGTCAAACATTTCAACAGTCCTGCGAAGATACAGCTCTACCTGTCTCTCTAGTTCCGCCTCTACTGGGCTCTGCACTGTGGTGTTAGGGGGTGACGCTCCCTCACAGGGGGTGGGTGGGGTGATGTGGAGTACGCGCCGGATGTGGTCCTTCTTCATTGCGAGGAGGGCTTGGCTTGAGCGGAACGCCAACTGCCACCACGCCATTCCAACAAACATGGTCAGGACAACTTAAAAACTTAACACAGGAGTAATCCTATGTCTTGTGGACTCCAATAGTGTGTAAATGTTTGTCTGTTGGTGTGTGTTTGTTAGTGAGACAGGAGTTGTGAAGAAAACAATTTGTAGAATTTCATAGGATGCTGTTTCTGGAAATATATTTCATAGCTCTGCAGTTTAAAAACTAGCTCTATAGGTTTAGTAAATAATGTTTTCTTAAAGAAATACTTAAATTATAATTTAGTGCAACTATAGCTCCCAAAATAAAACACTGAAACTATATTTACTATAATACTGTCATCCAGTAAGGGAAAAACCGGAAGAATTAACCTTCAACCCGCCTTCCTCCCTTTTGGAATAAATTGCTAGATCTACTTCACTCCTTCTAATATTCTAGATCAGCGGTTCCCAATGTGGGGTACATGCCAGGATTTTTGAAGTTAAGTGAAAATATTCAAATAATGTAAAGAACTACATATGCCATCAGTGTAAGACAAAAGATCAGTCAAAAGTTATTATATTAACTCAACAATATAGCGGGGGACAGTTTGGATTTTCTTCTTTTTTTGACCTTGATAAAATTATTTAAATCTCAAACAGGAAATAGTTTTATAGTTGTTAATAAATAAATTAAATGTGTTAAATTTTATTGTAACTTTTGATTTTTTAATTTAAAAATGTATTTCACCTTATTATTACATTGTTTTCTAATCTCATTATTAGACCATTTATTTTCATTTTCAACAAAAAATTATAAATAACTACTAACATAGTAATTTAACATTTTGGTTAAAAAATTAGGGCACAAGCTATATGAGTTAGCTAGTTCTAGGATTATTTCTTTGTATAGGGCCTATCCTAAATGTTTTATTATAATCCATACAAAACATTTATTTACATAAATAGCTCATTTTCTATCATTCTTTGTGAATTTATGCTCTTATGACTTTAAAAAAATATATAATTACAGACACTTTTAAAGCTAGAAAAACTTTAAAAATTATATTTCAATACAGATATATTTCCAGAAACTACCATTCATCTCATATTTGTATTCATCCTGTACAAAATAAGTCATGCAAATTATATTTTGTAGATTTTAAAAGGTAGGCCTATGTCTTCAATGAAAACAATTGTTTTATGCAAAGAAATAATAATACATTAGATGTCTACATTAAAACATCCAATTTTTATAAATTCACTTCATACTTGCTACGAAAATATAAGTTATGGTATCACACACTAACAAATAGAAACCCCAAGTTATATTGAAATAAATTTTTTTTGGAAAAACAAATTTTATACAGTTAAATACTCTTATTATATCATCTTTATTTTTCCCTCATTTATTGAAGATGGTTGATGTTAAACTAGATCTTCAGTGAAGACATACCTACATTTGTATATTTTATTAAAAATGTATCCCAGCCTTTTTGAATATTGATGGCTATGTTTATACTTAGCATACGCGTATTTTAACTTGTTAATTTTTAACTAGCAAAATATTTTGTGTGGTAGTTTTTCAAAATTAGCTTGTTATTTTGGAAATGATACAGACAACTGTTTTTGAAAAAGAAATTGGAGGTGTTTCAAAATTACACAAACTATCATATGATTTTTTTTTTCCAAATTATTTCTATTAATTGACAATTTTTTATTCTTTAATTTTATGTTATCATAAGGTATATCATCCACCTAATGTAGGGTACAATTATTTTAATGAAAATAAGCAGTTTGTTTGAATTGCTTCAAATTTAAAAACTAATATTAATACAGGTGAGTGAATTTAGTTTGGAGTGAAACATAAAACGCTATATCTATATAGTTATGTATGTTAGATAATAAAAATTATGATAAAGGAAAGGAAAGTATAGAGTAATCAAGAATATTTAATACTACTAAGCCAATCACAATATGTTAGTTTGCTATGATCACCAATAGAAAAAATTGTTAGTATAATCTGATTGCAAAATTGACAAAAGCTCAATATAGACAATACTTTACTAAACACTGCACAGCTTAAGAATGACAACAGTAATTTAATAAAATTTTGTTAAACTAGAGTTTGAACAAAGTATTTCAAAATTGAGCTTTTTTGAAAGAAAAAAAAAGAGAAACTAAGAACAAGTTATGGAAAGTAAAGAAAAAGCAAGAAATGGATGGCAATGAAAGAATCTACAAGTGAGCAAATGAGATGTCAGAAAGAAAAACAGAGACAAGAAGAGACGTTGGAGTCAGAAATGCTCCGACTCACCACAATGACTGAAAACAATATTTTAGACTTAAGTTCGTGAGCATCACGAAGTGGGGGGAGGTTATCCAATGCGTCGAGGGTGTCGACTCGGGCTGTGGCATACAGACTGCCGTAATAACGCACAAGTCGTTCGGCCACCTCACTGTCAGGTACTGCAGGGCTTCGGGTTGATGTCGCTAGTCTGAAAGCAGCCAACGAGTACTCAAACAGAAATTCTGATCAATTGTTTCATTGTACCAATAGCGTGGTTATCAATATCAAAAATCATACACTAAAAAATATTATGATTTGATATCAGTACTGATTGGCTCCTAATTGTACACCAATCTTCAATGTACATGTCGAGCACATAATGCAGTGACGCTTTCAGGGTTGAAAAATTCTCCATTTATTCCCTTATTTCCCCTCAAGTTCGCAAATAATATTAATAAAAATTGTAAATATACTATGAGTTACAATAAGAGCATTGAAAATGGGCCATATAAGCTACCCAGGTGAAACTTTAATGGCTGCCTACAACTTTATTTTCAAAAAGTATATTAATATGAACATCAAAAGTGTTCCTGTAATTCACAATTTGGAAAAAGTACAGAAATAAATTATTTTTTATATTGTTTGGTTCTCCCCCTAAAAAAATAATTCCTGGGTGTACTATTGATAAGAGCACACCCTAACCCTGGTTTTGTAAAATTAATAATAATCCTACATCATATGACAAAAGCGATAATTTAATTAAGAACATTTGAATGATTTTTCTCCTAAAATTTGTATTTTTATTGAAAGCCCTTCAACTGTGTTGTGACTGACTTTTATCTTCTGATTATAGTTTGCTCAAATCACACATTTCTTTGCAGTGAATCGCTTGATATGCTCAAACACAAACCGTATAGAAATACTGTTTAGAACATTCTTCAAAATATTTATTTGATTACAAATGTTTAAACAAGATAATTATATTTTTAATTAAAAACATCAAATAATAACAATATAGACTACATTTAATCCATCATTATAAATACTTCTATAAGGTTTGAGACGAGGTTCCAATATTGAGAAATAACCATATTTATATAACGTAATCAACTCATTTTTATTCGTGACATATTGTATGCAAATAAAGTAGTGTGTTTATCCTTGAAGTCTTAAGAGTTTGATTAAAAAAGAAGGCTGTACTAACATTTCGACTTACAGTGATAGTTTTTACCTTTCTTTGAGTCCTTTCTCTGACTCTTGCACCACTACTAATCTAGTGTTGGCTCTACTCAGTTCAGAGCGGAGTCCTTCCACCTCCGCTCGTAATTTGGCCAATTCTTCGTCGCTACTAGGGGGAAGCACCTGTAGTGAGGCACGAGGTTGGCATCCCTGACAGCATGCTACAGTACCAGAAGAAGAAGAAGACGAACCTGTACAGTCAGGTTCACACAGAAAATAATTTGTGGGTAAAATTTTATAGAAATTTAATAATATTGTATTTCTTCACTTTATTTCCCATTCAAACACCTCTAAAAGTGGTGTGCGTTTTATAATCGGTGGCATCTTAGAATCACAGTTAATTTTCAAACTTTCTCGATGGCTCGTAAGACAATATATTATGAAAAATAAAGATAGATCGGAAGAATCAAGACTCAAAATGTGATGTAGACTTTGATATTGATTTAGAAGGAAGAGCTGAATAACATACCTAGCATTCTTACAAATAAGGCACCATTGTTGTTAGTAAATTTAATTCTGTGATAAAACTATTTCTTAGATAGTAGGCATATTTTAGCGTATTTATTTATTTTCTTGGAAACAAAACATTTTTCTATTAGTAGTAATGAAAAATAAAGGTGTGTCTTACAATCAATGGTGTCTTAGAATCGAAGAAATACAGTATATTTAACTAATATGATTGCCTTGGGGTTTATTAGTCTCATAAAAGTGTGTGTGTTTTTTTATCACCGTATCTTACTACCTGTTCACGTTATATGCACATGTGTGTGTTAAACAATGCTGTATTGCATCTTGGGAGAGGATATAAAACATTTAATTAGAAAACTATCTGCAATACAGCCAACAAGCTCTCAGGTTAAAACACGTACAAACCGAACCACCAACAGTAGTAACAATGATTGTACTAACATTAATAATAGTATAAAATATATTTTAAAATACATTGTGCAGAAATTAAAATAATATAAACATAGGAACTGGGTCCAGGATTTGGCATAGAGTAAGATAATAAAAAACTATTGGTTTTTGATTTACCTGCAGAGTTGAGCTTGTGCAGTTCCTTCTTGTGTTTGAGTTGTCGTGGTCTGAGGGGTCCACTGTTCCCTGAAGAGGTGGAGGACGTGTCTGGGTGGGCAGTGGGCTCCGGTGGACTCTCTGAGCCACACATGGAGTTGGGGGTCTGAGAACTCACCCCGCTGGAGGAGCTAAGCTGGTGGTGTAACAGCACTGACGTGCGACACATGCTTGATTTGTTGCTCGACCTCACTGGAACACGACGAAATCAGTCGTCATTACACCAGGGGAATGAACAATTAGTTTAGTAAATATATAAAATAACACTCTTATGGTAAAATAAAACAACAATGTTTTAAGGACAACTTTAACTTAAAACTTAGGGGTGTATGAATTCCATGTGAAGCTGAATCGAATTATATAAAATATTCCTGAAGCCAAATTGAAATTCAAACATATTTTTGATATTTTATGTTAGAATATGTCTATACGCTGTGAGTATATAATTCTAGTCACTAATGATAATTAATACAAAATGTTTTCTTGCAAAAATGTTTAACATTTGGGCCTAAGCTGATGAATCAAGTAAATAATATCATAGCATGCCAATTGAATAACTGGAGAATTTAATGATGTGAACATTAATTTATATAACAACACAAATAAAAGAAACTAATTTAAATGTATATTTTTAGCTTCATTAAGTTTATTCAGGGCCGTAACTAGAGGCTTTGGGGCCCCGGGACAACATATAATAATGGGGCCCCCCTTTTTTATATTTTTCCCTCCCACCTCTAAATCCTACATTCCCACTTTCTTTTAATGTCTTGTTTGTGTGTGTTGTTAGTTATTGCATGTTTTTGATCCACTCACATCTCTACCCACTGCGCCTCCACTCGCAAGTTAACTCTCTCATGTCCTTTCGATCCTTTATCATTACCAGCGACTCTTAGTCTTGTATAGCGAAAGTTCTAACGGCTTGGCAATGAAAAACAGCTAGAGTTAAATATATTGAGACAATATGTGTTTGATTAAAGCTTTGGTCTGCTTTCATTCAGAATATTTTTAAAAGAATCCTCACTCAGGGGCCTCCTATGCTCAGGAGCCCTGAGGCACTGCCCCAGTGGTAATTACGGCCCTGTGTTTATTGGTGAAGCTTCTTAGTATCCGAATTTAATTTTGGAGTGAAGTCAAAGCTCACAAATATTTGAAGAAAAGTATAAGCTTCGCACATTCCTATTAGAGAATCACTGATCTGCTATTTATGTAGATTTTTATTATCCAGGATCTGATCAGTGATTTCATGTAAGGCTTTTCTAAAAGAAAATGAATAGTTTGAAACCTACAATAACTAAAAATCTCAGCTGCTTATAGTCCTGACATATCATTACAAGAAAAGAATAGTAATTAAAAACACTATAGAAGTTGGTATTAATGATTTTTTTTTTTTGTAATCTCAGATTGCTGTGTAAAAAACCTTTTTAAACTACATTTAAAATAAAACCTGGGAGATAGTAAACATTGAGATAAAAATGACTCTACATTTTCTTACAATCATGGATTGACAACACCTGTTGTAACAACTGCAGAACAGATGTCTTGGGGTGTGGATAATTTTTTTTTCTTTGGTGATAAATTTATCTAGTAGGATTTTGGTAATGATTTTTTTTTTAGAAAAATATGAACCTTTTTTTGTGTGGCTAGCAATGAAAACATTTTACTATATTATTAGTGTTATTTTTTAGGTATTTGTTGTATCTATTAAAAGTGGCAGCTTCAGATCACATGACTTTATGTATGAATACATTAAATCTAGCTCTAGTAACTTCTTTAGATGTCAGATGAGGCCCTTCCTATGTAAGTTAAACTGTACAAACCACATTATAATAATAAGATTGGTTTATTACAGTCCTACATACCTTGAGTGAGTTGGACATGCATACCAAATAAGCCATCAAAGATGGTCTCTCCACTACTGCGTCGTAAATGTAATATAATGGTAGGCATGAGACTCACCGTGATTTGTAATTGACCTGCCATTCATGATTTGCCCAGTCATTGCAACATCTCATCAATATACGACTGATAGCCTGTGGCAATGGGTCATTCAGTCACTTTTACAACAATCACCTGCCCTCCCTCTTTCAATCCATTGTTGGTTTCAATAAACTCATTTTAATACCTCAACAAAAGAAGAAAAAGAACAATTGAATCTACCTACAATGTCTTTTTAAATTTAGGTCAAAATAAAAGTTAAATAAATCAAGTTACTTAAAGTTAGTCCTTTCCTGTCTGGACGTTAGCTATTTCTATAAATGTTGTTTTTTAAATGGTTCATTGATTCAACATCGAACTGGGGTATCCCTAGACCTCTAGACAGTCTTCCTAGTACCTGAAAATATGATCCTGTGGATGAGTGGTAAATTCAAAAATTAAATTTTGGGGGAAAATATAATGGATCGATAATGTTTTGCGTCGCATATTACTTTCTACCTGGGTTGTATGCATTTAATTACACTATTAGAATATTAATCAAAGGTAGAATATAGTGGATGTGTATCATTTGCGTGAAGGCAGATTGTGAAAATACCTAAGAAAATAACTTTTAATACACCCAGATTAGATTCGAATCCCAACTTTCACATGACCGACAACCCAGAATATATTATGTGCTTGACATTTAGTGTGCGCCCACCAATGCATGTATCAAAACTTTTTTTTTTCTATTCGGTAATTTTAGGGGCAATTTTAAAGAATGTAACAATATACTTATTTAATATCAAACTGTAAGTCTGTTCTTAAAATTTAGTTTGCGCATCTGACATCTTCAGTGAGTTATATTATTGTCTTAATTAATATGTTCTAAGCTTTCAACAAAATTATTTCCTGTGTTACCCGCTTCAGTGGCCGCATGTTTTTTTTAACAAGATACCCTCGCAGTAAACTAGTCTGCCGGGGATGGAAAGATCGAGGTTCGAATCTCAGTCAGATGTATTGAGGGTGTTTTTTCCAAAATGGTTTTCAACTATCCTTCCACACAAATGCGGGTACACTTCCTATCAATACAACATCTCTAATCCCTAAAACCATTAGCGTAATTAGCACATAATCGTATAACCCGAGTGGGTAGTAGGACGTAGTGCTAAAAAAATTGCTGGCCTGAGGTTAGAGGTAGGAAGGGGGATGGGGAGCCTCGTTTACCCTTTAGGATGTGCTCTGTGGACTAATAAGTCTGGAACCAGAGTGAACTGTTACAGCGAGGAATTTGTTTCCTTCGGGCAGTATGAGCGGGAACTATATACTACACAACATCCCACTTCAGAGACGCGCCCCATCTTTCCGGTACAGTTACCGCGTCTGGTAGGTAGCCCCGCAATACCTTTACCTGCAAGAAGCATCTATATGTCGTACAGTTTAACATGGCGGAAAATGGACGAATAATAAAATAGGAGGATAGAGATAAGATGTGGCCATTCGAACTCGCGTTATAGTTACAGCTTGAAGCGATTCCTTTTCACAATTTATTCCCGAAGTTTTACTCAACTAATTTATATCATTTATTTTAATGAGGATGTACCAGAAATTTCAAAAGTATTAATAAAAGAAGCTGCAATTTTTAAAAAGAATCAATTTATTTCGACATAATTTCTAGAGTTCTATTTTTCAAAAATGGCTTTAACGATTTGGTTTAAAATGAATATATAGGGATTGTTTGACCTCCTAAATAACAGTGTATACTTGTGGTTTTAGGGTAAAAACTCGTAGTTTACTGATGAGTGGTTTTCAAAAATTGGAAATATTTTTAAAATGGCTTACTATTTTGATAAAAATGTATATCTGGCGAATGTTTGATGTGACAAATAAAACCAAATACATGTTTTTTGGGGTAAACTTATTTTAAGGGTAGTTTATTGAATACTATTTGTTTAAATTTGCATATTTAAAAAAAATGACTGGGGCGATTTGGTTTAAAATGGTTCTTTGTTAAGATTTTTACATCACAAATAATTATGATATAGGCTACATTTGTTTTTTCTAAAAAAATTTTTTTATAGTAGATAGCTTACTGGTGACTATTTTATGTATTTTTTTAATAGCTCCAATGATCTTGTTCAATATTGGCATATGGGTCTATTTTACATGCTCATTAATAATGAATGTTTATTTTTATAAAATAAATTAATTTACGAGTAAAAATGGGTGTTTGGGAATAGTTTTTCATCATAAATACAAATACCAAATAATTTTTGGGTACATAGTTTGTAAATAACTTATTTTTTAAAATTTGAAAATATTTTAGCTATTTGGTTTTAAATCTATATATAAATAATGTTTATCATAATTAACAAGATATTGTGTTTGTTTTTATGATTAGAGCTTACTTAAGGGCAGTTTATTGAGAATCTATTTTTGAAAAGTTTTCTTCCAAGCTATATTAAACAATACGAGAAAATTTGTGCGATTGTGTCGTGCCATTTATTTTTCTGGGTTCAATCCTCGATCCCGGCACAGATTTATCTAATTACCAAACCCTTCCTTCACCTCTGACCATACATCTTGTGAATGTGGGGTATGCCAGGCCTCCACCGTGGTTCGGATTCCACGCTAAACTGTAGGTCCTCTATTTCAGCTCACAATCACCCTACCATTACACATTAGCGTAAGTGCGTATAACCCGAACGGGTAGTAAGACGTGGTGTTAATAATAATAGTAGTAATAATAATATTTGCCTGGATATGACTCTGTTCTTTCGGTTCTCACGTTCTCTCGTTAATTTTAGCTATCAAATTAGTTCTAAAAATATTCACAAAAACAATCGCTCAGCCCTGTACACAGTGCGCACTGGACGAAACATTTCAATGGAACGGTTGGACTCGAAACCAAAGCCCGTCGACACAAACATAATTTATTCCTTCGGTGAACGATTACCAAGCTCAATAGTCAAAATTTCATAGGAAGTAGTCAAATCTAATTTCACAGATTCATGGGCGCCCATAAATGGGCGATAAGAGGGGCTGCAGCCACTCGTATCATTGTGCAATATTTCCTTTGTTTGTTGTTAATTTTCATGAAAAAATAAAATTGTGTATTTGGCATTTGGCTGCAATTTGCTACTAACAACTTTGAATCATCAATATCCGATTTAACAGAGATAAAAATGATAAAATGTAGATTTCCTCCCAGTACCTCTTCAACGGCTTTCTTTTCATTTTGTTATGTTCAATAAACTTATGAAAAATATAAATATTTCTTTTCAATGGGTTTAGCTACAACTTTTTTTTTGTGAAAACTGGACTCTGAAAAATCATATAGTTATCTCAAAATTATGTTAAAATGCGCTCAAATTCCCTTTTAAAAGGTTAAATTCAGGAAATGATATTTCGAGAAGGGGGAGGGGGACGTCACACCCCCAGCAGATGGGGCTCCAATCCACCCCACCCCCCGCATTTGGAAAATCCACATAGACGCCCTTGAACGTATTCACACGTCAAATCATGTAGAGTCACTTTTAATAGAATCATCAATAACTATAAAATAATACTAATAATGATATAGTAAAATGTTATCGATATTTACCACAGAGATATGTTTACATTCTCAAAACGTTTCTTTCTATAATACTCCTAATATATACAATATTTTTAACAAATACATCCTTTCATATGACAATACAATGGAGTGATTGCATAAATATACAAAAAAAAAAACCGACAGGGATTTGAACTCCGGTTGTTTGGCTTAAAGCATTGACTGCTGTCCGGAAACTTCTTGCTTTTGTCTGTTTATTTTTTATTTAATGACACAATAAAAAAGAGTGCCATGAAAGCTCAGTCGGTAGAGCAGTCAGTGCGTGAAACCGAATGACCCGGGTTTAAATCCCTGTCCCGTTGTCATGCTTCCACATTTACATTAATACTATATATTTTCTCGAATAAAGCCTCAAGCATGGTCGGTATTGTTTAGAGCAATGTACCTCAGACGTGGTCTAGCTCTTTCTGTGAGATTTAGGCTCATTTCCGGGCGGTGGAAAAAAAAGACTTGTCCTCATATGGTTCGGTGGTTGAAAATGAAAGGGGGGGAAGAGTGATTTGGTGTTGATTATAAATACGATCCTAGAAACTTGTAACGCCCTTCTCTTTTTTTTAGTGGCTTTACTGCCAACAATTAAAACCACCCATGACACAGCCTGGGAATCCGTCGCTATATGTTTATGGTATGTGATGGGAACAGTGTGACATGGAGTATGTGTGACGTGAACTAGGTCAGCTAGATGAGGTCACATGTCAAGACACAAGTTCAAGACTGTTTTGGAAGTAGCCCTGGGGCTACTCATTGAGTGTCAGTCTGGAAAAACGTCCCAAGTGTAGTATCATGAACCGAGAAAGTTTTATCAAGGTGGGATGAAAAGGAATGGTAGTTATTTTTTTTTACCACTGCATCTTACTACCCGTTCGGATTATACGCTTAAGTACTAATTACGCTAATGTGTTAGGAATTGGGAAGGTTGAATATAGAGGAAAAACCCACATTTGCGTGGAGGTAGAGTGGAAAACCGTTTATGAATCCCCCCCTCACCTAGTTCACCCGACCGGGATTCGAACCTCGATCTCCTCGTTCTCGCCAGTCTAGCTCAACATGAAACTAGCATGTTAGCTAACTACACCACCGAGTTGGGTAAATGGTAGTTAATGGTAGTTCTAATGCAATATTTAACTCTATGATCCAGGCCTCCACCGTGGTTCGGATTCCACGTTGAACTGTAGGTCCTTCATTTTATCTCACAATCACCCTACCATTGCACATTAGCGTAAGTGCGTATAATCCGAACGGGTAGTAAGACGCGGTGATAATAATAATAAGCTCTATGATGCATTATTTCAAAATATTGTTCAAGCTAAAATAAAGTTGAAATATTTCAACAGATCTCTTTTTCCTTAACAACCCCAGAGATTGAATTTTATTAATATAAATAAATGTGTAAAAATGTGATATTAGCTCATTTTAAACGAATTTTTAAGCATATTTACGGAGTTATGAGACTAGGCTTGATGAAAAGGGGTTCTAGATTTAACCTTGATCTATCAAATAGAGTGATGTTTTAATAGACTCACTACAGAAAATTTGAAGATATTTTAGACCTAGCAACGAGTTCTTCTTTTTACCTTCAGATAAGAAGATTCGTAGTTTTCTTGCCCTCTTTCTTATTGACATAATAAAGGGTGGTTGTAGGTGAAGGGCAAAAGGGAGTATAGATTAGACTAAATAGAAAGATAATCCCAGAAAATACACAAACCATTGAAGTTTAAGCCGTATGACATGGAAGTGATTGATACTTTCTCACTGACTGAGGCGGCCGCCTTAAAGTACAGTCCGTATACCCTATAAGGCCATAGTGCAATCCGTCAAGGTAAGACTGATACCTTACAGGGTAAACGAAGCGTACTTGTTTTTACAGTTTTTAAAACAAAAACTATTTTGGACAAATTAAATCAAATATTATTTCAGTAGAAACGTTTATTTTAATTTTCTTCACATAGTAATTCAAATAGTTTTTGAATACTTACTATGGGCATCCTGGAATTTGAACATTTTATCTCTTTATTTAAAAAGTGTTTAAAGAGTGTATTCGCATAGCTCGCATGGTAATGTATTTTCGTTAACAGCTCGCCAATATAAGTTTATTTCCGATTGATGAGAACCATTTAATAGATACAGTTTAGGGGACGGGTGGTGAATGATATATGAATCATAAAGTTTTAAATTATATATATAAATTTATAAATTTTACGGCCCCTTCCTCCCCCAACATATCTTAACATAACCCAGGTTGAGAACAACTGGTCTAAGGCAGTGGTTCTGAAACATTTTAGAACCACGACCCAATTTTTAGAACTACAAACTTTCGTGATCCACCTAACTTTGATTAACATACCTATTTTCAATATTATTTTTTAATGTATCTGTATATAATATGCGTTTCTTTTTCTTCGTATTTTTCACTTTCCCATTTTTCATTGTTTTCTATTTTCAAATAATTATAAAAATTTTACATCTCTAACAACAAAAAAGTGTTCGCAACCCATTGTTTGGGAACCACTGGTCTAAGGCGTCATTCTCGCAATAGACTGGATGATGAGGAGTTCAAGGTTTGAATCCTGACCGGGTATACTGAGGGTGGCAAATTTGGGTACATTTCCTTCTATATTCTACCTTCATGATTCCTACTCCATTGGTGTAGTGCGTACATCAAGAACGATTAGGGATACGTGGTGGGAAATAGGTAAAGTATACCTCCCTGGCCTCACCGGATCTCTGGAGCTCACCTGATCTGGTGAGGAAGTTGTGTCTTGCCCTCTTGCTGATGTAAGGGGAGTTTCCGGACATCATGATGGCGGAGTCCGAGTCGGAGTGGTAGCCAGAGATGTCGCTCGAGTCGTCGTCGTCAGCTACCTCTTTCATCAGCTCCAGCACCTGCGGCACAACGGACACCATTACAGACACGTCACAGTTGTGTTACGGAAGTCGATCAAACACTTGTCTTATCTATATCAATCCAAGGACACGCAAAGGTTTCAGAAGGCCTAATATCTAAAAAAAAATTCAGGAGCCCCCTATCCAAGTGAATAGAAAGGAATTGTTACGGATCTCTCCAGGATTTTGATGGACTCCACTAAAGGGTGTCAATAAAGGCTATACTTTTAACAATTTTCATTGGCTAAAATTATAATAAAATTTTCTAGAGGACTCTTCCCAAAGAAAATTAGCTTTCCACACCCTTGTCCCTGTAACACAAAGCAATCAATTGTGTGCTTTGTTAACATCTATAAATTTCCATCGTGACGCGATTATTTTCTTCGACTATTTTCTGAGTTCTCCAATATAGTTTTTCATCACTATTTTTTAAATGAAAGCTTATGCACCGAAGATATACCTAAACATGTCAAATTTTAAAAATATTCAAAGGTAAAGCCGCAATTTCAGAAAACAACACCTTCTATTGATAGCAAACTGATTTTTTTTAAATCTAAGCAGCAGTTCTAAAGATTTTTAACCTCTGGTATTAGCATTTAATACGCTATGATATTTTATAAATACCGTATAAATGTTTTAACTAATTTAATTTTAACAATAAATAACTTCATAAATAAAAACTCTACTTTTTAAACAAAGCGTATGCTTATTTTAAAGAAAAAAAAACAATTTTTAGTGAGAATTGTGACAATGGTTAACATTTTTTCAAAAAAATATTTAGTATCTCTGGCTTAATAGAAGAAAGTTGCAACCACGTGTCTTATTTGGCAATCAATGTGTTGCAATATTTTGTTTTGGTTGAAGTGTATTTAAAAAATCCAGACCCACAAAGATTCCAAAGTCTCGAGGATCCTCTGAAGGGGTTTCCGGGAGCCCCCGGGCCCCAAGGAGTACACTTTGATAAACGCTGAATTAAACCATTAATTTTTATTTCTAGGAATATTATATTAAATTTGTTTGACACCTTAGCTCAGTAGTTAGCGTGTCTGTTTACTGAGCTAAGAGTCCCACGTTCGATTCCCAACATGGTTGAAATATTTATAATGGGCTAAATGTGGGTTTTCTCTTTCACAGTGATAAATTTGCGGTCAATATTAGGAACATTTTTGTTTATTTTATTTTTTCATATCTATTCAAAAATTATTGTTGCAGTTCCCATGAAAATTGAAAGTTTTTTTTTTACAACTGTCTAAAACTAGTCGCTTCCTATTTAAATTGTAGTGTGACTTCCTCTAAGAGAGGAAGATGGACCATGAGCAAGTTTGAACAAATACCCGGAAGATTCTCCACGACTAGACAAGACAAAATTGAATAGTAACAAGTTAATTGACGACAGTTTGGTCCGCTAGTGTTCGCTGGTAATGAGGAGAGAAAGTACGTCTGTGACATCTGCAGACATCACAAGATGACGAGACAAGTATTGCAATCTTAGTACGCTAATCACTATCTCTATCTCTTTCTAGATTTAAATTAACACGAAGTAAGGAAAAAACGACTCAACTTCCGTGTCTTCAAGCATGTTATCAACAGTTTAAAAACTAATTAACTATTTGTAATGGATTTGCAAGACATTAGATATGACGGTTGAATTAGAAATACTCCCATAGCCAAGATTTTTTTTTATATATATATTAAGGAAAGTGAGAGTGAATACAAAAATATTTTTAGTTGCATTTTAGGAATAATTCACAACATTCAAATGAGATGATATTAAGAACCATAAGAATTGCTGACGTCTACCAATTCCACGTTATTATTTTAAGAAGGGGTTTGTTTTTTCTAAATATGGCTCACACCAAGATGGAGGTGAAGGGTAAAACATAGGCTTAGAAGCTCCAAATTTTAGTTTTCATAACTAACAAAACATGCGTAGAAGAAATCAAAGTTTTATGGGACAGTAACCTCCCTGTCTTTCAAACAAAACAAATATATATATCATTCTATCAGTAAGTATATATTTTTGTTGATAACCTTAACAATCCTCAAAACAAGAAAGAGCACAAAGGACGTGTAAATGGCGCATCGTAGTTTCACAGTGGCTACTTCTCTAATTATTTTATGATAGCTGCTATAACTATTTAATTCCCTTTTTTTTTAAGCTTATTTAAGGTATTTAGCGTTTCTAAATTGACTGATTATATAAGTGCACGAGAATTTCCCTGAGCAAGCGCGACAGCACCTACCAATTGTGCCAGAAGGGTATTTTTCACATCCCTTTCAAGGTTCTTTTAAATGCCACTAAGTAAATGTTGACTGTCAGAAGTCAGCTGTGAGCTGTCAGTCAGTACCAAAGAAGCCACGGGGCTACTGTAGTAAAACGTAGTGCTAAAAAAACTCTTCCTGTATTTGGCCTATAAATACATTTGAAAGGATCCAGATTTGGATCAATTTACTAACAACTGGTTCTACTATAATTCCTTGCGTGAATTATTTTCTTTTGGTTTATCAACGCTTGGAACTACATCAAGTATAGGAATGATAAACTTTTCAGTGAAAATTCTTGTTCAGAAAAAAAAAAATTTAAACATTTTCAAAGTATAGAGTAAAAATTTTATATCCCAAGGCTGGTAAGTGTTCAAAGCAATTACTTAAATAACACTCTAAATTTTATTAAAATACATACTAAAGAGCTAGACCTGGACATGGAAATTGAACCCGGGACCTTTGGATATGTATAACAGTGAATGCTCTTTCTAGGCTTCGAGCCAGTGCCTTTTGTCATTTTAATCATAATATTCTAATTGTGTTTGTAAATGGTAAATAATCCTTACCTGGAAAATGTATTTTAAAACTATTATTTACTTGTTTATTTTTCAATTTCTGAAGTATTTTTGTTTAATGGTATACGTAAAACATGTTTAAATTAATAATTGTCAGTACTATTCAAATTGACTCATCAGTTTTTAAATGAAGAGAACTGTAAATATTCACACAATTATTCGTAAGAACCAGCAGATCGCTAAGCCTCATGACGTCACTACAAGCGGAGTTGCCACATTTAACACTCTGGCCTGTAATTAAAGACGGCAAAACCTTCATAGGGAAAGATAAAGAGTGGGAAAAAAATGTATTAAAATGGCGATGTTAAATACACACAAACTATGAAAAGAAAATATAATTACACATTTTGATAGTACAATATAATTAAAAATAGTGCTAAGAAAATGTTGATTTAATCTACAAGTTCCCTCCTACCAGAATCTGACTAAGTGATGGACGGATAAGTACCCGTCTAGTTCCTATAAACTCCACAACGCCGAATGTAACCTGATTACGGTTTCATCCAGTGGCGTGAAGGGTTGGAGCGGGACTAATGACGGAAGGTGTCGCGTGTCAGCAGAGCGTGTCATGGCGGCTCTCAGGCCGTGAAATCAGCTACTAGCAAAGTTCTCTTTCTGTAACCTACCCACCAACAGTCGGTTTATCACCCTCCTCAAAGGGAAAGAGTCAAATCTTGGGCAGGACTGATGTAAACACATGTCACTTCCGTATCAACATATTATGTGACGCACTCACTCGTTAGAAATAAATAATTGTATAGTAGCTAGAGACGGGTTGGCTCCATTATTACACGCATCCGAATATGGAATACAATCTTTATTTTATCTACGAATCTCAACCCCGAATATTAACATGCATGGGAAAGTCACATTAAACCAATATTTCAGAACAATGACTTCTATATCTCAAATGCCATCAAGACACCAACAAATACTTAAATAATAATAATTTAAATTTTTGAATAATTTAAAAAATGAAACCTGGACACGGGAGTCGAACTTGAATTTAAATATGACTAAGACCTTTCTTTAACCATAATTTAAAGTGTATTAGAAAGGTATCGTAACTGTCTAACAGATGGCAACACTAACTCAATTTGAGTTAAAATTGTACTTTCCTCATTTCCTCCCTATACCCATCATTTGTTATTTGGGGGGAAACACTATTNCCCCCCCCCGTGTCCAACCATATGATGACTTTTTATATAAATTCTATAGTTGCTTTTGAAAACAGGTTTTTTTTAGCACTGAGTGTTACTACCAGGTATGTACAGTAACAATAATAATGGGTTAAGGATTAATAAGGTTAAATTGAGATTAAATGTACCCACATTTGCGTGTAAGGAGAGTGGGAAACCGTTAGTAAAATCACCCCTAGTACACTTGACTGAGATTTGTACCCATACCTCTCTGTCAGTGACAGTTTAACCCATTGCAAAATTGATGCCTTAAACCATTCGACCACCGAAGTGTGTCCTAATATTAATTAAATGTAAGCATTTTCTTATGTAATATATATTAATATATACAGTTAAGTGGTAATGTAATCGTCTGGGCTCTAGTTTATAGGTTGGTCATGTAATTTTGTTGATAGTCACTAATCACCAATAATCAATGCTAGAATTCTTAAACAAATTCCAATAAATTTTTTAAATTGTGTATATTTAAAAAATGTCTAAATTAAAAAAAAAATTGGATCCAATATTTTCTGTTATCTTAGATTCTTGAATATCCTTAAGGATTTGAGTTATTCAAGGATTCAAAGATCCCATTCATTAACAAAACAAACGCCAGCCTTAGTGGCTAAATGATTAGTGTCATATATCACCAATGTTTGAGACCTTGTTTTTATTTCACGTGGCGTAACGAATATATTGACCATTTTATGTAAACGTGTTTATCGAGCTATCCGATCAGTAAACATTTAGCCGTTGGACCTGAAGGTTGGTTTGTTAGTCGTATGCTGATAAGTAATATGTGTTTGGAAAGTGAACGTTAAATACTACAATAAATGCACACCACTTCACTTAATTGTTCCCATAAACCTTGAATTAACGAGGAATTGCTTCAGTATCCGAAATGGCGTAACTTTTATGTTAGACTGGCCTTCAGATGACCGAAAGATCGGGGTTTGAATCCCGGTGGGATCTATTGAGGGTGGTTAATCCTTATCTCGAGGAAATACAATTTTGGCACATTTTTTTCTGAAGTGAATAGCCTGAACGGATAGTAAAACATGGTGAACACTCACACAAATAATATATGCGTGCTACCCAAACAAGTGGCGAGACTCAATGTGAAAAAATGGACCCTTTGTTTACCCTGTAAGTGCAACAATCAAATCAACTTTTTTCAACCCAAGTCACACTGAACAAGGCGCTAAAGTGGTTAAGACATACCATCAGGTTTTTTTAAAGGAGAAATGTTACCATTAAAATAACAAGTATTAAGATTATGTTTTAAAAGTTGTATAGCTAAAAATACTAAAAATTGTGTTATTAAAAAAAATTAACAATGGATTTAAAAATATTTATTTTTACTCCTAAATGTTTACCGCTTCTTTTTAATCCTCTCCCAAATTCTGCGGCACACAGGTTGAAAAAACGCTTTTATAACGGAGTGGGCTAATCTTTCATTGTTCCACTAAGACAGTGGTATAGCTTATAAGATAGGGTCAGTTTAATCCGTCAAGGTGAGACTGCTGAAAGGTAAAAGTCTTACCTTCACGTTATACACTATGATCATAGTGGAACCATCCAAGGTACCTTTCAGAGTAAAAGAAGGGTACATGTGTGTGTTTATCCTAGCTGTGAAGGAAGCTGAAAGTGTTTCCATGTTCGTGCAAGGTAGAGTCCAAGGTCAGTCGCACCTATGACGGGGGTGGACACCAAGGAGGGGGTGTCAGTGTGGGAACAACACTGTGGGATTACCTCACTTTCAACCACACACACACACACACACACACACATACACACTTTCCTTCTCAGAGGTCAAACATCCCACCTGTCCGCGCACATTTATGGAAGTCCACAGATACAAGGTCAAGGAACTGACATGTGACACACGCTCACAGGCTATCTTGGTTGCGTTGGGTTCTTCAATGTATTAGATAGATATAGTCCAATTTTCATAAAGAGAGCCGTTTATAAGGAAAAATAGATTTTCTTCTTAAGTCAACAACCCGAAGGTTGGTTCGATGGAATTCCAGCCGGTGATGGCATGCACTCACCCCTTCGGCTGGTTAGTGCTGCCTGCACCATCTGGTAGAAATCTCATGTACCAGGGGAGTGCAGGGAGTGTGGTAGATCCACACTGAATTTCTATGAGCGAGCGTAAAATATCCTACCAATTTTACCTGGAAAGGTATTTTAACATACCCTCCAGGGTTCTTTTACAAGCCACAATCGACATGGGACCGGCACCTTTACTTCCCCTCCGAAGGAAGCTGTGCTACGGATTTTTATCGCTCAGGAAAAAATTCATTTACCTCGGCCGGTCTTGAACCCACGAACATCGGGTTCTGAGGATAACATTTTACCTCAAAGACAACTGAGGCGACCAACATTGATAACAGACCACATTGCCTAACTTGATGTATGAATATGTGAAAGCATATATAGTAATTTTTTTGTCATATGGGGTGTTTATTATTAAAATGGGACCTAACATTTATGTGTAATGCTAGAAAAATCTACATTTGACTATTCTTATTTGGTTGCAACAGGAAAGTGGAATATTTTATGGTTATTTTATTTTTAAAGACTATTGAATATATAGTTTTATTTTGAAATATTTTATCCAAACCGTTGTCTTTTGTTGCATTTTGCCATCAGTTCCATAAAAATCACCACAAATACAGTTCAGTTTCACGAAAGACGCCAGTCAAAATAAACACAAACACAAAACATTAGAGCTAGATTGTGAACCCGCGATAACTTTTTTTTCCCACAAGTATCTTAATCGCGGCCTTCCTTGTATCCAAGCACGTATCGGTCACACACACAACAATTATTGTAATGTTCGTGACAGATTCTCACGCGCATACGTGCGCCCTGATGAGTATAATTACCACCTTGGTACTTCTCGAAAGGACCAATTAACACCACCGTCAGGCGCGCGTGCGCCTCAGTCAGAATCCCTGGGTCATCTTCCGGGATATTTGAGAAGCGAAATGACAACTGCAACAATGGGTTAATTACAGTCGGCTCTTACCGCTATTCAGCCCGAGGCGCGAAGCAACGAGGAGTCAGTCGCACATTGTTGAAACGGGTTCGCAAGAGGTATGCCACCTCGGTATTTGTATCAGGGTTGTAGGAGCAGAAGGAGGTACCTACATTGAGTAAAGGGATGCAGCATACCAATCTAATCTCCCCTTTATCACGAGTACTGCACATATTATCCTGGTCGGTTGAGTCAGCCACGTACGTCACAACAATGAGTTTCACCATTACGAATAGAATATAGGATTTTGGTAGAAGGGAAATTTAAAAAAAATCTTTTTTTATTTCCAGTCAACATTGATAACATTTCAATTTATTCTTAATATTATTTTATTGGTATTTAAATGGAGCTATAAAAAACGACAGCTGCAAATCACATGACCTGATGTATGAATAAGTGAAAGTAGCTCAAGTAACTTTTCTGTCTGATAAGGTCTTTCCTATAAAAATGGGACTATATCTATGTTGGTAGTGCTGTGAATTATACCAGTAGAAGTATATCAATTTATAACGACATAGTAAAATAAAATACTATTTTTTGTCAAAGCGAATGAAGTATAATAGTTTAAATTTCACCTATACATTATGTTTTCTGAATTGCTACACATTTTAAATAATAGTATACCTCCACTTGGGTAATGACTGCCCAGCCAATGTGGTTCAAAAATTGACCAACCGGTTCTGAAATATCTTTGTTTGAAAATCGAAGGGGTAAAATAGTCTTAATATGCCGCAAAGAAGTATTATTATGATGATGAATCACAAACTGCATACAACTATGTTGGCCTACCTTCGTATATATATATATACGCCTTAGTTAAGTTTAAAAGTAACCCGCATATCAGTTTTGTTAAGAAGTTTGCATAACCAAATAGGAGTTGGCTGTAAATGTTTATTCGGTAACGTCGTTATTCTGATAGTAAAATAGTCCAGTTAAAAATCCATCACATTATATAACCTTATGATTAACGTAGCCAATAAGAAGTTTATCTTAAGAGATATTTAAGAATCGAATAGCCGAAGTTATTATTTATGCTTTTTATTGAGGAATTCTCCATCAAATATATTCTGAAAATTTAAAAATTACACCTAGACACGGGTACGTCCATCATAGACTCTGCCTTAAAATGAGAGTGAAGAATTACCCTGGGGCACTGGATAGCTCAGGGGTTAGAGCAATGGCGTACTAAGCCAAAGGTCCCAGGTTCGATTCCCGTGTCCAGGTGCCATTTTTCAATTATCAGAATAAAGAGATACTCCCTGTTTAATTAAATGTATGATATATAATAACTATATAATTTATCACAGACTTCTCCAAAGGCAACGATGTTTGTAACTCATTTGTTTATGGCTAGACAAAATCAATAATTTAATTTGAAGACTACATTTAAGAATAATGTCAATCTTGATAACAAGTATAGTATTCTTAAATTAAAAGTCTACCTACTTGAATAAAAATGTTAAGTGATAACTCGCCATTTGATTGATGTCTAAGACGAGATAGTAACGATAACCATGTATAGTGTGTGTTGTTTAAAGAATGAGGAAAGGCGAATACCGAACACATACATAACACACGCACTAAACAAAATCGGGTAAATTTACTTTCATGCGATACCAGTTTTTACAGGAATCGTTTAGGCACACATTTATAGAGTAAAAAAAGGAAGAAACATTAACATTAAAATTACATAAATATTATAACAATTTTAATCTAAACTCTTAAAATACGAATAGTAACAGGTTTGCTCCTATTTACACTGTATTTTAAGACACTTAGATATGATTATTACTACCTGCAACAAGGTAATTCAGTGAGTAAATCAACACATCAACAATCCATCAAGAGGAGAAAATGTTGTCTATTTGGTGGGTTCAAAGCTATATTGTGAAGTGGGTTGCGATGCGCTAAGCACTCTAAGCACTATCACACTTATACGCCAACATATAAAATATAAATACAGGGAATAAAATAGGTTGTTCCCCATGTGAGTCCTCTTTTTAACCCGCTGACACCACTTCCCCTCTTCCTCTGACGAGTATACACAATCACTCTTCTATTTGCGCGTGGGCAGCATTGACTTGTATTTCATTATTAACCCCTTGTTTACTATTCTAGATATACATAATTACGATACCATGTTTTTTTTAAATTGGCTCATACACCCTTGCAGACTCATACAGGCCATTTTCGCGAATAAATCAAATAGCCTGAGTTATAGACGATTTAAAAATAACACGTTTATAAGAAAAAAGAAATTTCTTCAAGAGTAGAACATAATTTTGTGACAATGTAGGACAGATTTTAAAACTTATTTAAGAATGGATTGTTTTTGTGTTAATTTTGGATCTTTGAAACGTTTCGAATAAAACGTAATTACGTTACTATGGGCAATTCTATCTTGACTTACCGCTAGGTCACAAGTAGGAAACGTTCTTAGGCAAACACACTTTTTATTTTACTATATTAGGCTGACCTCTATCTAGTCTCTACAGGATATTTATAGTTATTATTTTGAAACTATAGATTTACAGACAGTTTCCAACACCAATAGAAGATGATAAAGATTGATTTAAAATGTATCGATACAGAAATTTTTATTTGATAAATTAGGAATATTTATTTAAATACTTAGTAAATTTATGCTTATTGAAACTAAATATATTTGTGAGCAAGATTTCCTTATCTTGAATTTAAAATAAAAATATTTTTGCAAGATTATCACCACTAAAAAAAAGTTCAGTTTGAACAATTATATCCTATACTACACTTTTCCTAATTTTTATATTAGTTCAAGTATAATTTAGAAAATTTATGTATTAAAATAGATTGTGAATTTAATTTTTTACACGAAATTTATTTTTCCAAGAAAAAATAAAATTACGTAAACATGCCATGACCGCCTCATGAATGGTTTGTCAGCTTGGGGATTATTTGGACGCGATTGATAACTAATCTGTTATTGTGCTACTTTTTTTTGCCTCTTGCATTCGAATTGTTAACTATACTCGAATTTTCTTATGAATGGACATATATGACAATTATAAAAAACTCCTAGATCTAGTTTCACGTATTCATACATCAAGTAATGAATGATAACTATTATCAATGCTGATAAATTAACAGTAACAAATTTGTGAAGTATTATAAATGTTGATCCCCCCCGCCCCCTCCAAAAAAGTTTGTATTTTCTAAAAGGTGCTTCAAGTGTCCGGGCAATTAAAGTATAGCCTATAGATGTAATCTTAGAGAAGAAGAGATTAATTATTATTTGAGAGCCATGCATTAGTCTAGACATTTTTCCATTTAATCACATAACTGTTTTAATTAGAACTGTTAATGAATAATGTCATGGTTACAGCTGAACACATGAATAGACGTAATGATTTTCTAGTAACTTTTATCTTTATCTGATAAGGCTGAATGAGAATAGATGCAATGTGTATACGGAGGGAGAGGGGGCAATGGTATAAGGGGGTCTTAAATTACTATAAATTTGTTGGAAATAAAATTGTTCAAATTACTTATGTACTGATTATTGACAATTTAGAAATTTTAATATGTTCATCATAAAGTGTTGTAAATCATAAATAATATAAATGATTATTTAATTCGATTTTAAATAGCGCAGATTTTGTTTTATCTTTATGCAGTCAAGATGACAGACTGATGACGTTACCGACACAAAACCGAGGCTAATACAGTCAATATAAGGTGTGATTACTAAATTAGTAATTATTTTGGAATATTAATTGTTTCTTATAACATAATTTATTAAGATGTTAGATGACTTGGAAAAGGGCGAAAATTAATCTTGACGTGGGTCCCAAGCTTAGGGGACGGCCAGACTGGGCGAGTGAGTGACTAAATAATAAAATAGATCACATTGGTTATAATGAGAGGTGGTCAGACTGGAGCAAGCGACTAAAAGATAAAATACATTGGTTATAATGACAGGTGGTCAGACTGGAGCAAGCGACTAAAAGATAAAATAAAATACATTGGTTATAATGAGAGGTGGTCAGACTGGAGCAAGCGACTAAAAGATAAAATAAAATACATTGGTTGTAATGAGAGGCGGCCAGACTGGAGCGAGCGACTAAAATATAAAATAGAACACATTGGTTGTAATAAAAGGTGGCCAGACTGAAGCGAGCGACTAAATAATAAAATAGAAAACATTGGTTGTATGAGAGGTGGCCAGACTGGAGCGCGCGCACTTGAAAGATAGAGCTAGTTGGTTATATTTTTCAAGGGCGCGCGTCGACCCGGTACAGTCTAAATTACAGGCGCTAGGCAATATTATTGTATGTAGGTTCATTGAGTGATATGAAACTTATCATTTTGACATTTTTATTATTATCGATAAGTTTAGCACACTTGCTACTAACAAATATATATATATATATATANGACATTTTTATTACTATCGATAGGTTTGGCACACTTGCTACAACGGCTTAATTTAATTAGTAAGCTCATAAACCATATATATATATATATATATATATATATATATATATAACTAATATGTTAAAATACTTCAATATTATAATCAAAGTAGGCCTTTACAAAGCTCGCACGCTTGTCAGTCTGGCCGAACCCTTAATTTGTTACGTCACTGTATAGATACACTATAAAAGAGTTGTGTAAGTGGTTGAAATATATAATACTTTACAATGGAGAAAGATAGTTTGTAAATAAATATAACATCATTGTCCATGCCAGTGATAGTAATAAAAAAAGGTAAACTACAAATCTAGAAGCTCTGGTTCATTTCTAGATGCAACTTTCAAAGATGGGATTTGTGTATCGATTTGTTCAATACTTGTGTATAAGTGGGTCTAATGTTGGTGTATGGTTTTGTTCAATATTTGTGTATGGGTTTGTCTAACATATGGGTATGGCTCTGTCCAATTTAGGTGTGTAAATGTGTCAAAAATATGTGTGTGTGTTTTTAATATAATATAATAAGTTATTTAATTTGTCTTAAATTGGTGTGTGTGTGTTCAATATTGACACGAGGATTTATTCTCCATCATGTTCAGACATTATAATTTATGGAACCCATTTTATTACAGCTGTAAAAGTTATTTATCTAATTTCAAGTATTGGTATGCAAGATCTTGTGGATTTTTACATATGGTTTCAATGTTGTCAGCTTTTGGTAAAATAGTTGTTTATTACTTCTTGACAGCTTGGTGACAAGCGGGCTCAGGTACTAGAGCGTGTGAATGGGTGCTATATTCCAGATTAAACTAGTTTATAAGTCGCAAACACGTATGTTAGAAAGTGTACATTATATAATTAAATAAACAGAGTTAATCTTTGTATCTAATGTTGGTTTCAATGGCTGAGTTTGTAAACACTTACCTACACGCAAATATTGTTTCAGGAAACAAGGTTGACAGCCGTCTTCAGGGATGGTAAAAACCCAATGCCCCACTAATTTAGCTTGACCACCCAAGCAAACATGAAGGGAACAAATGATCGAAATAACTCACAAGTAACCCAAAGCAATTTTGTGTTTCGGCATTGGCCTAACCACAAAGTAGCGTCATTACTTCTTTCTTTCGTGCTGTGTTGACTTTACGGTGCTTATGTACTACGTGAGTTAGTGTTCCTGATGTTTTTATGATACAAACAGTTTGACCCTTTATATTGTTCAGTGGTGCGAATTCTTATTTTAAGGTACCAGATTATATTTCAGAAAGATGAAAAATTGATTTATTATAAAATCGTTTGTGTTACTGTAGGACCAAGCGACACAGACAAGCTTAAATGCAGCGCCTTGAAGCGTAATGTCCAATTACAAAACAGCTGGACTGACGCCAGGCTACGGTCAGTTGATTCTAAAAGAAAAACCGTGTGATGATTATGAACAAACATTAACTGGGAATTATATACATATAGTATTGTTAGCACATTTATAATTTAAACGGTGACCTGGCGGTCTAGGGGTAAGGTGTCAGTCAGACTTCTATGCTGGCGGCCGGGGTTCGATCCTCGGTCCCGGAAAAGATTTATCTGATTACCAAACCCTTCCTTCACCTCTGACAACAATGTGAATGTGAGGAATACCAGGCCTCCACCGTGGCTCGGATTCCACGTTAAACTGTAGGTCCTTCATTTCATCTCACAATCACCCTACCATTACACATTAGCGTAAGTGCGTATAGCCCGAACGGGTAGTAAGACGCGATGCTAATAATAATAATAATAATAATAATAATAATAATAATAATATAATTTAAACTAGCTTGCTTGATTGGGACAAGAGAAAATACTTTAAGAGACATAGTATAATGAATTGCAATAGAAAGGTTATTTGATTACAATGGTAGATGGCTAACATACAGGTGTCTACACACAATAGTACTATGGCTGGTCCTTTCCCTAATGGTACTGCCAGAGCATTCAATAGTACATGTATCTACTGACCCACTCCCTGGGGTACAATACTAATATAATCCACACAAGAGTAGTACTCAGCCAATAGGTGCCAAACACGGGCAAAGAGAAAAACGGTATTATCCACGCGGACCCCTTATAGAAACAAGCGGAGTTCCGCGCTTTACGCACCCAAGCTAATACCACACGCGAAGCATGGCAACAAGAATAATTCAATACATTGAACACACTAACCCTACTGGGTACTAAAAAAAGGATAGACAGCTTGGTTGTAGGCATAAAAACAAGTGTGTAATTCTAAGGACTCAAAAGAGAATTATCGTGCTCACTGAGAATAGCAACAATTTGGACTAAGTCCTCATTTATATCATATGGATATAGGAAAAACACGGCCGCTTGGACCAATATAACAAGTCTGAGGGACTTGAGCAACACTAGAGTTACTGTGACAACATCAACAGAGTTGGAATATTACAAAACCAAAATCTAGTCATTCTGACAAACAAGAAGTCAAAACAATCTTAATAGCCGCCTCGACTATACTAAGTCTGAAATAAACAATAAGCCAGATGGACTTATTAAATAAACAATTTCTAATCTTTTAACTAAACAATAAGTTAGATGGACGTCGCCTCAATAAATAAGAAATCGGAGAGGATATTCCTTGTTTTCGCGGCGGTGAGAACCACGTCCAACACATCATGGCCACCGGTCCTTTCGTGAAGAGAGGTTTTCCTCAGAGGCAATGCGGTGCGTACCACACCCAATACTGCATGGCCACCGGTTCCTTCGTGAAGAGAGGTTTTCCTCAGTGGTGCGGTGGTGAGAACCATGCCCTATACTTTATGGCCACCGGTCCCTTCGTGGAGAGAAGTTCCTCCTTCAATGACGTAATGTGATATAATAATAATTTGTAAATCTGAGGGTACCTATTTTATACCCGTTTTCCGACTAGAACGGAACAAAAAGAAATAGAGAAAAGACGTGATACACAGCTGATGATGGAGCTTGCGGGGTGTGGTGTATCCATCTGAGGTTTATGCGTCTCCTCATACTAGATGAGAAGGGATGAAGTAAAATAATAACAAATTTACCCGAATTTGCATTGAGGAAGAGTGGAGAACAATTTAGGGAAAACATAATCAATAAACCCAAATAGGATTCAAACCCTGACCTTCCCCTCACTGGGAAACTAAACAAGACGAGCCTGTCATTTAGTCCGCATGCCCACCGATGCTTGTTCACAAAATAGTCAATCATATTATCATGATTTATAGTTATGGTAATATCTGATTCTATTGAAAGGACTGCCGCACATTTGAGATGAAACTGAGAAATCTTGGACAGGAGATAATTTTTTGACACGTCGCATCACTGACAAAGATCCCTCTACTGAACGGTTTGCTGCAGGTATGTGTAAGAAGGTCCTAAGTGCAACTTCAACGTAAGGATATACTTCTTGCAAATCTTTATGGTAAATCATTTGACACTTGTAGAATAATGCTTGGAGAATTTTCTAAACTTTTCATAAATACAACAAAATTGAGACACTCGTTTTGAAAAATAAATAATAACATATGTCGGTTTTCAGGATAATCAATAAACCGTATTAAATAAGTGGCAGTTTGTAATTCTATTGCCATTTTTCTCTCTCTCTCTCTCTCTCTCTAAATATCGATTAGGAGATCACGGTTAAAGTAACTCTAACGCTGTGTAACTAACAAACTTGTTCTTTTTTTTAACGCGTGCAATTTGAAATTTGATGCCCGAAATTTGCCCCCCCCCCCCCACA
>CABFVX010000155.1:190212-225285 GCA_902151425.1 Timema shepardi | reverse complement strand
AAATTTGCCCCCCCCCCCCCACAAATTTTCAGGCCATGGGCTGTAGCCCATATTTAAATTCCTCGGTGGCATTGCTCTAAACGTGGATTTTAATTTTTTTTTGAATAAAACAATTCATTGTTTATTTTATGGTAGGCCTACTTAGAGTGTCCCATTGAGCATATTATTGTGAAGTGAGGGGACGTGACCCCCTTCTCGCCCACGCAAACGAAGGCTGTGGTCAAGACGCTATTTCCCTAACGACACTAAGTAAGGCTGGGCACTTGAATGGGAAGGAAAGGTGTTGAAGGGAGTAGGGGTTTTAGAACCGGTTGGGAGGCAGGCGAGGGATAGAAAGGAAGACTTGCACCTGATACAGCTGGAGAAAGTATAACCGAAGTGACGCTTGAAGTAACCCGCTTGACAAGGACAGGAACCTCCCAGACCTGAATTTGACGTGTCTGACGAGAGATAGAGAGGTACAGGTGTGAAGTAGGCCGACCTCACTGGTCGACCTACTTCAACCTCTCAACATCTCCTCGCTCCTGTAAAGAGGATGCGTCCTCGTGGACCACCTCGAAGCCGGACCAAACACATCAATGGTGTTTGATCACTTTCAAAACTATATATGAACGACGTTACCTATTTGGTGAATTATTTCGAAGATCTATTGTGAAGCGGGTTGCATCGTAGCTTGACGCACCTAAAGCAGTCTAAACCTTATCCCACTTAGACGCTAACGGACGTAATAAAAAGAGAGGCAAAATAAATGAGTTTACCTTGTGAGTTCTCTAGTTCATCTGCTGGTAACACTTCCCCTTTTCCACTGATGAGTACACACACTCACTCTACTATTTGCACCTGGACAACATTTACTTGAATTTCAAAATTATATTTTTCTTGTTTCCTATTCAGGATAAATATTCATTTCGACGGATCTTTTTAATCTACATCCTGTTAAGAATATTTCTACAGAGCATTTTCATTAATAAATCAAGGAGCCTGAGTTGTGGAGGATTTTAAAAAAAAGTTTACAAAAAAAAAATGATTCAAGACTAAAAAAATAATTTTGTGACATTATAAAAGTTAGAATTATTTAATAATTAATGGTTTTTGTTTCAATGTTATATCATAAAAACACGACGAATATAACGAAAATATATAAACAAAGGAAATCCTATCTTGACTTTCAGTGACGTCAAACGTAGGCAACGTTTGTGTGTCTGTATCTCCAACTAGAGACAAAACCATTTTATCTATAGAGCTAAAACTTGGTATCTAAGGTTTTCATAAGGTTCTCCCCGAAGGGTTTTTGGATTTATATATCAAACTCTAAAATTAAGAAAAATTAACTGAAGGAGAGAAAAAAATCGATCATAATTTGGACTAAATTTTGTATTCAAACAGAATGGAGATTATCATTTTCCATTAAAACGATTTTGAAGGGTATTTAAATTGGCGGAAAATATCAAAATTTTATCATATCTCCGCAAATATTTGACATACGAATTAACTTTTCATTATATTATTATTAGAACCACGTCTTACTACCCGTTCGGCTTATACGCACTTACGCTAATGTGTAATGTTAGGGTGATTGTGAGATGAAATGGAGGACCTACAGTTTAACGTGGAATCCGAACCACGGTGGAGGCCTGGCATTCCCCACATTCACAAGATGTCTTATCAGAGGTGAAGGAAGGGTTTGATAATCAGATAAATCTGTGTCGGGACCGAGGATTGAACCCCGGCCGCCAGCATAGAAATCTGACACCTTACCCCTAGACCGCCAGGTCACCGACTTTTCATTATAAAATTATAGTACTATTAAAAATTACACTCTTTTAAATGAAATGTATTTTTATAAAACCAATAGGTTCTGCGCTATAAGCAAATACTAGTTTCGATTATTTTCCCCTCGCCCTCAAAGTAAATATCTGAGTGCGCCACCGGTTTACATTGTTAATAAAGCCCGTGAAAAAATCCGGTAATAAACTTACCAACAAGACTGTAACTTTGTCGTCTGCTACGTTCACACGAAAGTTTCTACATTTCACATATTTTTGTTGTTCGACAAGAAGTTGAATCAAAGTCTCACCCTCTTAACCTTTGACCTCGAGTGAACACGCGCGCGAAGAAACCTCCTCTAACAACACGCTACTAAGTAACACAGTGTGTGTGTGTGTGTGTGTGTGTGTGTGTGTTTCTCCAGTTGCAGCACATCTGTCGACTCGAACCTCTGACCCTACCTAGTGAAGGACAAGCGACCCACATGGCTTAATTTCTTTCACTGGCGTTAAACTCAGGGTCACTGTCAGGGTTCGTTCATTTTTATAAAGACAACCAAAGAGGTTATTCTTTTATTTTTTTAGCACCAGGTCTTACTACCCACTTGGGTTGTATGGTTATGTACTAATTACGCTAATGGTTTAAGAATTATAAAGGTTTTATTTAGAGGTAGTATACCAGGATTTCCGTATAGGGAGAGTGGAAAACCACTTAGAAAAATAAAACCACCCTCAGTGTATCCAACTGGGATTCGAACCTTGATATTCCCGTCACCAGTAGTCCAGTATATTGCGAGAGTGACAACTAGCTCACTTCGCTTGCCACATGGTCTAAGGTGCTAATCTAACACTAGACTGCCGATGACGGGGAGATCGTGATTCGAATCCGGTCCGGTGTACTGAGGGTGGTTTTCCCTAAATGATTTCCCTCTCTCTCTCTCTCTATCTCTCTCTATCCATGAAAATACGGGTACACTTCCTCTAAATTCAACCTTACTCACTTCTAGCCCCTTAGCGTAATTTGTACATATGCGTACAACCCAAATGGGTAGTAAGACGAGAGCCTAAAAAACCACAAGATTGATGCCTTAGATCAGGGATCACGAAACATTTTTACCCCGAGTCACCTGTAACTCGTACGATAACTTAATTTTGCGCTTTCTAAAGTAACTTATCGTTGAATGTCGCCTCAAGCTTAGGATATTTATGGCCTCTTGTCTTGAAGGTAGAGTATCCAGTTCTGGTTCGTGTTACAGCTCCTAGTGAAGGCTTTACTCTGATCTACCAGTCTGAGTAATCATTTTCAACTAAAGGGGATTAAAAAAAAACATAAAGAAGTAGGCTTGTAGGGTAAAATCTTGATAACAACATTCGAATTGGTGTGAAAAGTCTACTTCAAAAGCACTAAACACATTGGGGACACACCAAGCTATTTTGTTTGAAAATTAATTATCCTTATCATTTTTTTAGCATTAAATAGTTCGTTTTAATAAGAAATTTACTGACAGTTACGATTCCAAACACAAAGATTACCACTCCCCGATTGAACAAAACTTTGATTGCAAAGCTGCTGTAGTGTAAGAGTTACTATAATCTCAAATACGCGATACAGTACATCATATAAATAAAAGAAAGAGTTTGTGTCTGTTACGAGCGTTGCGCGATATCTACCGGACGCAAATGTCTGAAATTTAAAATTAATTAGTATCCCTTGTGCATGAACATATCCACCTCAAAGCTGGAATTTTAAAATTTCGATTTTAAATTTTTTTTAATGCAATTAAAAACTCGGCTGGAAGAAATAAAAACGAGTAGTTTTTTTCCCTCTCTGTTTGAAGCAAAGTAAAGCGTTGCCACGGGTAACCACGCAATCTACTGGGTTGTTACCACGAGCAACGCCAGATACTTTTGTTAGTTTTTAAATACATTTTGAAAATGTTACCCAAACTCAATGAGTTTGTCGACCCTTGTCTCAGATCATTCGGCGAGCGAGGTTAAAATTAACGTCTCTTGATAGGAATGGATGAAGAAAGTATTGTTTTTGTTTTTACACCGCGTCTTAAGCCCGTATCACACGACACTTGCTCGTACTAGAAATCAAGTGTGCTAGCTAGCGCCTAGATATCTGTATACTAGCTAGTACAATGGAAACGGGACTAGAGTATTCACACGTCGCTAGTTTGGTACTAGGTTCTAGTGCAAATATTTATCAAACGTGAGAGATTAATTTTGGGTGCAGCAGCTGCATTAATTGCTAATAAAGATATTGTAAATTATGAGAGGGAGCGTAGGAAAAGAATGTGGACACGGGACTGGCTGGAAAGACAAAATAATAGTCGCGTGATGCTAAATATGATACATTCGGAGGTTAGGTAAGTTACATTCAGGGTGACACAAACGTTTAATATATCCCTAAATTTATATTCATTTATTTGCGATGTGGTCAGAGGCCCCTAAGCCCATGGGTGTCCAAGTACAGTATCCTTGATACACAAATGTTCTTTTTTAGGCCTACGCACACTTTATATTTAAAAAAACACCCAAGGTTGGCATGCTATCAAGTTTATTTAGATTAAAATTGGGTCTGGAACATAGTTTGTCGTTTTTAGATGACATGTTTTAAATTAAATTAATATACATTAAATATATTGTCATGCTGTGGCAATTTGGTAGTACATAAACAAGAATGTTTAGAATAATTTTCTGCCAACAACAAAATCACAGCCGATGACCATATTGGCGTCATTTATACCATTTCTCCACACAACAGTCTCAGCGCGCATTGATTAATGCTAGCTAGCACACAGGATTTCAAATACGAGCTAGTGTCGTGTGATACGGACTTTATTATTCATCCTGCCTTTTCATATACACTAATAGGGTAAGAAGGAGTAAGGTAGAGTCTAGAGAAAATGTACCCACATTTACGTAGAGGAAGAAGTAAAATACCTTTATTGAAAACCACCCTCAGTATACCCGGCTAGGATTCGAGCCTAGACCACCCCATCACCGAAAAACCATGATTAGGTAGACACGCTATACTCTCGCACACATCTATGATGGTATTGAGGAAGACTGATGTTTGCTTAGCGTAAGTGTTCCCATATTATCGTATAGTTAGGGCGGAAAAGTTACAGTGATAGCTCATATGTTTAAAACACCTCAGCTGAGATTCGAATCTCGGCCTCCCCATCACCGGGAAGCCAGTTTACTGTGATATTGACGCCTTAGACCACGTGACCATAGGAAAAAGGGGAAGTATTTATTCTAAAGAGAAGAGTCATGTTATCTGCAGTCGTCACTTTTGATATAATTATATTATCAATATCTAAAAAATAACAATAATAATATTGTGAAAAGGTTACCAATGTTTTTCGCAATTTATTTTTTAATCTCGTTTCATAAAGTTTGTCTCTACCAGAATCCTACTTGAGAAGGCCGGTGCAACTCTTAAGGCGCCTCCAGTGATGCGTGTTGGTAAAGAATCCGGTCTTGAGGAATCCGACCTGTGCTCTGGATAAATTATAATGTGGGCTATAAAACGTCTCAAAAAGTGCAGCAAAGTGGGCCTTGTCTAGAATAGAGTGGGTGGTCAGAGGTGGCAAAGGGGAAGGCGAAAAAATGGGATTTTATTTAGAAAAAACTGGTCGTGTGGCAAGGAGATGAAGGGGAAATGCCTCTTTCCGTGATGACTGCTAATAAACGACCAACCCATTTCGGTGGTCGAATTGTTTAATTTGTCATTCTCGAAATAGACTGAGCTGACGATGATTGAGAAATCCGGGTTCATATTCCGGTTGTATGTACTGAGCATTTTTTTCTAAGTATTTACACTCTCCCATCAAGAAAATTTGGGTATGCTTCCTCTAAATTCAACCTTTCTCATTCTTAACAGATTAACATAGTTTTTAAATACCAATCCCGGGAAATTGGTAGCCCCTTTCTCTCTTAACTGTAGAAATTCAGTGTGGAAAGCAACGGGGAACCACCACACTTTCTGAGCTTCCCTAGTACATGCGATTTCTAACCAGATGGCGCAGGCAACACTAACCAGCCAAAGAGCTGAGTACATGTTTAGCACCTGGATAGATAAAAATCACATCAAACCCACTTTCGAGTTGTTGACTTAATAAAATAAGATCTTTTTAAGTACCTTTTTTTTCGAACATCCTTTGTGACAAAAATTACCTCTATCGTTCCTAATCGGTAATACTTGTAAATGTATTTAGTTTAGTAAAAAAAAATATATTCAGAATATTATTTTTTTTCTAAAAAGTTGGTGACAAAACTATTTGAGTAAGGGTAGAATTCAAGGAATAAAATATGAGTTGTTTTGACAAAAAAAAGTCCAAAGTAGAGTGGAGAAACTATGGGTGATCGCGGGACTTTTGATAAGTTTATAAGTCAATCGGAGCACGACAAGATTGACCGCCTCTGTATTAGAGCAAAGAGGTTAGACCAACTTCTATTTAAATAAAAAACACACAATCGATTTGAGTAACTCTTTAATCCCTACGTTTCGCTATAAACGATTGTGCGGTTGTTTTTATTATAATGAATTATTCACTATCCGTTATTATTACGCGTTATGCATGAATACAAACCCGAAGTTTATCTTTGAAGAAGAATATCACTGATTTGCGTCCTAAAAGTTTTTTTCCTTGCCTTTTGTGAATGATGCAGTCTCTTGTTTGTAACGTGTATGATAATGCGAGCGCTCTTAACAAGATTTCATCGCCTGAAGGAAATTCATTCGGTCATTGACATGGAATATTTATTACAAGTTTTCCGTCACTGTTTAACATATTGAAGAGGTTTATTTTTTTGGGGGGTGCCATAGGTTGTATAAAAATGTCCCTGTGTATCCTCGGTATTACGATAAATCTAACTTGACGACACCTTCTGTGTGTGTGTGTGTGTGTGTGTGTGTGATGGCGTAACTTTTAGACTAAACCGATAATTCTTTCCACATAAACATTAACAATAGTTTTACTGTGTTTCCATGCTACGTGATAATATATCTGTATTTAGTTCTTATTTTTTTTAACACCTTGTCTTAGTACCCGTTCGGGTTATACGCTTATGTATTAATTACGCAGATGGTTTTAAGAATAATGAGAAAGATTATATTTATAGAAGTGTATCCACATTTGCATGGAGAGAAAGGGGAAAACATTTTTTTTAAACCTCAGTATACCTGACCGAGATACGAACCTCGATCTCCCCGTCATCGGCGGTCTAATCTACTGCAAGAGTAGTGTTTTAGACCATGCAGCTACTGAAGCGGGTTATCTCAAGTTTTTCTGCAATTATGTTTGTATTAATTATGCGTATTATTTGTTTAGCTTCCATTTTAATTGTAAAAAAAAAGCAGTAGCCTTAACTTCGCCATTAAAGTAGATTACTATTATTATCAGTAGTAATATTAATTAAGGATTTCCTTTATCATTGAGTACTTTCTATTTGTTTATTGTGAGCTCGTCACTAAACTATTATTATTACTATTGATTCATATATTTTATTGTTTTATTCTTTATTCTTATTATTATTATGATTATCATTATTACTACGAGGTGTGTTTTAACAGGTCCATTACCTTGTCCAAATTGATTCCTCCAGAATGTCTTATCACCAGCTTCCTTTTTTTTATAAATCCTAAAACATAATCTCATTTCTTTTTTCGAGCTAATCAAGCATTCGCGGGTTTCCTGGTCATTTCCTCTTCAACTTTGCCTGCTATAAAATCACTCAATAAGCCATTTCTACTCATATGTGACTCGTCCAGTCAGCATTTCTTCATATTTATAAAATCTAAAGGCCCCCCTGGGAGGCGTAGTTGGCTAACATGCTAATTTAGTGTTGAGCCAGACTACGAGGACGGGAAGATCGGGGTTCGAATCTCGCCTGGGGGAACTGGGAGGGGGGGGGAGAGTTTTCTAAATAGTTTTCCACTATTCCTCCACGAAAATGTGGGTTCATTTCCTTTAAATTCAACCTTCCCAATCCATAAACCATTAACGTAATTAGTACTTAAGCGTATAACCCTAAAGGTAGTAAAGACGCGGTACTAAATTTAAAAAAAATCTAAAGACCACGTTTGAGAGCTGTCGTTGCAAAATTAACCCCGCATGAATGTCAACGAGAGGGATGGTTTAGTTTAAAAATAAGTTCTACCAACTAATGAGTGCGCTTCACTAAATAACGTATCAAATATTATTTTCACAGAAAATACCAACTAATACAATGCATCTGCAAATAATAGGGAAAACGTCAAAGTTTCCATATACTATGTTTCCTTCTTCTCGAACTTTCTAATGGCTAAGCAGAGAGATATGAATAGGTAATAATGACACGCCATGAGAAGACAATGTAGCGAACCTGGATGAGTAGTGAAAACCATTGTTTACTTCTGTCTGCAACAACCGTTTCCTGCTTCCGAAGATGAGACGATAAGGTTTGGTTCACTCCGAGGCTCGAAAAGTGTGAGTTATGATGTGCGTACTAGATGGGGGGAAAAAATTTATCTTTTTAAATAACCACGTCGTAATAGTCGTGCCATATTACGTATAATTTAATTACGCTAGTGGAATAAGCATGAGTGCGCTAGAAATTTATTTGTGTTTAGGGAGAGTGTAAACTGTTAAAGAATACCCGACCAGCTAAAATGAGAAAGACGTGTTTAGACATGCGACCACCGATGGGGGTGAAAATATAGCCATAGAGGTGCTATTTTACTAACAAACTATCAGAGTGGTCCAACGTTTTTCATCTCAAGGGCTAAATCTGACCATCACTTTCTTTGCATCATGGACCGAATATATATTTAGTAATTCCATCAAATTAATATAAACTTATAAAGAACACTTAAAAACAATATTTTCAATACTTAAATATATAAATTGAATTTTAGGTCGGTGGAATTTTTTATATTTTACTGCTTGGAAAAAGGTTTATTAATCTCCCAAAACTATACCAAGAAACGCACATGCACACACACACACACACACACACAGATTTTCACAAAACAACTTAGCATTACTAATACCTATACGTTTATACATATTTTTATTAATCAAATATATGCATAGTAAATACAATCAATCATGACCTTTTTAAATAATTATTTTTATCAGAATCATTAGCTATTTCACATCTGTGACCTAAGCTTCCCTTAATTTTCCTCAAGAATACTGTTAGGGCCACATTTCCAGTGAGCGTGGATGGCATTTGGACCACTATTAAGTGAAACGATTACTTTAGACGGTTATTTCAGAAGTTCTACACAAAGATCTACTCTATATAAACAAATAGAACTGAAAGATTTACATCGATTATTTGTCCAAAAATTTTAAATTTCAAAACTATCCTAGAAGGTAGCTGCAATTTCATAAGCAATTATAGCTTGAGTTCTACCAAACCAATTTTATCTTATTTTTTACTCTTTAAAAAAAGCGTTTACTTTGAGGACTACAAATTTGGTACAAGTTTACAAATTTTCAATAGCGAAGCTGTGATCGATGTACAGTTTACGTTATTTGGTGACTGTGCAGTCTATTAAAACAGGCTTTCTGGTATCATAAAAATGGCTGAGACCTTCAAAAAATATTTTTAGCTGTAGATTTTTTTTTTAATCACTAAGCTTGTGAATTTACGCTGGGCTTTACTTCAAACCCTCTGATTTGAACAACCAAAAAAGTTGACTTAGGTGACTTTTCTCCAGGGTGCGAATCGTTATTATGACACGCACAAGTAAATAAAGATAATTAAGACGGAAAGAAAATTTCTTAAAACAGACGAAATATGTGTAAATGTCGCGACAAAATTATACGCTATAAAGGATACGACTACCAAATTATAGTAAGATGATTACGAAACTTTAGTTAGGTCTTATGGTTTGGTAACGTACCTTAATTCGGTTTGTCATTAAGAAGATTAGTTAACCCTTCCTTCACCTCTGACAAGATATATTGTGAATGTGGGGAATGCCAAGCTTCCACCGGGTTCCACGTTAAACTATAGGTCCTCCATTTCATCTCACAATCATCCTACCATTACACATTAGCGTAAGTACGTATAACCCGAACGGGTAGTAAGATGAGGTGCTAATAATAAGAAGAAGATTAGTTTTGAAAGTAAGTCTTCATTTTAAGAAGGCAACCTACTGGAGCGCTGAAATAAATTATATACGTTCAGAAATCCCGCGTTATTTAATAGGTTATTTTCTGTCACACCAGACGTCTTACTACCCATTCGGGCTATCTGCATATTTATAGTGGGCCTTGGTGGTCTTGGTGTAAAGTGATCGCCTTATGGCCCGAAGTTCGTGGGTTCAAACTCGGCCAAGATTGATATATTCTTACTGAGTGATAGGAATACTTGGCACAACTTCCTTCGAAGAGGAAGTAAAGACATCATTTCCATGTTGATTGTGACATGTAAAAGTTATTTCGAAAGTATGAGAAATCACATTTCCATCCAAATTTGTAGACTCTTTTTCACTCGCTCATAGAAATACAGTAGGAAAAGCAACGGGTAAACTACCAGCTTTGGTGACTTTCCTAGGACATGTGCTTTCTATCAGATGGTGTGGGCAACACTAGCCGGCTGAAGGGTTGAGTGAATGCCAACCCTCGAGTTGAAGATTCAATGTTATTATTACTATTATTATTTGAAGCCGTTGTAAGAAGAGTAAATTAAAAAAGAACCACTAAGCAGGTGATTCTACGAAGAAATGCCAACTGGATGGCTAACACTGAGAAGAAATAGCTTATTTTTGTTTAAAAAACACATGTTTTCGTGATAATTAACGTGGACTTACTGAACAGAATGATTATATCAGGACACGACTTATAAATCTAGTATGGACACAACTTCCAACCCCCAGCCGTCAATTCATCATTGTGAAAATAAAACAAAACATTTCACTAATGTAAGTTCTTTTAGCCACAATATAAATCGAGCCTGGGGATCCTAACTTAATAGACAGACGCGCTACCGATAAAGCTAAGGTGTCTGATTAAATGGATAGCTGAGTAATGTCGTGGAAGGCCAAGTGGAAGGGAGAAAGGGACCAGGGAAGACCACGAATGCAACTGTTGGTGACCTAAAATGGTGGAGATGACGTTCCAGAATATAAATAAAGAAGCTGCTAATATAAAATGTTGGAGGACTCAATTTATTCGAGGTGACGGACCTGTCAAAAGATATTATACATAATATTTAATGTATTGTTATTTTTATTAAATGGTTCACACACAAAAATGGAGGCAAAAGTATCAACAACATTCCTATCACATTAAAAAAACTCTACATTCTAAGTTTTATAATAAATAAATAAGACGTATGATAAGGTAAAATTGACTAAATATTTAACAACGTTATACGAGAAATGTTCAGTAGTAGTTCTGAGATTTAGATAAATAGTGAGAAATAAAGCCAATTAATTTTTTAACCGTCTAAAAAAATAATTGTATGACAATTTTAAAGGTTGTGTTAGGGTTTTTGAAGCTTCAGAATATGTATTCTCTTCTCCTAAGAACAATATATGTGAGACTTTATGCCCTGAAGGTAGGAGTGTAGAGGACGAGAGAAAAGGTAAATATTTTCACAGTTTTTATGGCAACACTTTTTTTGACAAAATAAATAAAACATTGATCTAGTAGAAAACTAGAGTTTAATTTTCTTTACACGGTGATAACAGTTGTTTAATATCAGTCATGAGCGGAGTGGCATTAATGACACACTTTTTAAATGCAGAGAAAATGTTGTCATTAAATTAAATATAGTCAAAATTGACGAAATTCAAATTGAAGAGCATAACTTGATAGACTTTGCCTAGCTACCCTTATATTTAGAGGGTTGGAAAATACCATTCTTTGAACAATTTGTTTATCCTGCAAAGTATAAATCTTAATAAGGGAAAGTGGGAAATATATATATATATAT
The DNA here is from genome assembly GCA_902151425.1 of Timema shepardi. Taxonomy (NCBI): domain Eukaryota; kingdom Metazoa; phylum Arthropoda; class Insecta; order Phasmatodea; family Timematidae; genus Timema; species Timema shepardi. Next base: position 213,574 of record CABFVX010000155.1, on the reverse strand, counting down.
TTTTTAAACCCCCCTCAGTCCACCTGTACTGGATTCTAGATTCCATGCCACCGGCAAACCAGACTAAATGAGCTTGACATTTAGACCACGTGCCCGCCTATGCAGTTCTATTTGTTAAATGTTTTTGGAACCAAGCCTATGGTACATAGTTAAATGCATTATTAGATTTCAGTCTTTAATTTTATATGACCTGCGCCAGTGGTCCCGTGGTATAAATAAAGTTCAGTATGGTTTTGAAATACATTTGTTTAAGTTTAGTAAATATGGATTAATATAGTTAATGTAAATAAGAAATCAGTCAAATACAATAAAATGAATTAATAAAAAAACTGTTAAAATTTATCGCCCTATACTATTTACAAGCATTGAGATATACGCAAGAAGAGCAATTAACTAATTACAAATTTAAAGTAATAAAAAATTATAATCATAATATGAGCACGTATATTAGAGAGCCCTTGTTAAGTTATAAGACATACAACGCTTAATGTGTTGCGATTATTTAAAATGGGCTCATTAAACTATAAATATATTTTATGACTATCATTTATTAATGACTTCCAATTTGTAATTAGTGTTTACCTCTTCTTGTACATACATCAATGCTTGTTAAATATTATACATATAAACTTTATCAACAGTTTTTTTCAAATTGTCGATGAACTGGCGTTCTAGGAGTAAAGTTTCAGACTTCTCTGCTGAGGGTCCAGGGTTCAAACCTTGGTCCCAACACAGATTTATCTGAATGCCAAACCCTTCCTTCACCTCTGACAAGACGTGTATTAATCACAGCTTGTGAATGTGTGGAATATCAAGCCTCCACCGTGGTTCGGATCCCACGTTAAACTGTAGGTCCTCCATTTCATCTCACAATCACCCTACCATTACATATAATAATAATAATTATATATTTTCTAACTAATTTAGTTTATTCTATTTGATTGAGTTCTCATTTATATAATTTTGTCTTGTTTTCCGCTGATGGGGAGATCGAAGTTAGAATCCCAGCTGGATATATTTGAGGGCAAGTTTTCCTAGATGGTTTTCTGATCTTCTTCAACGCAAATGAGGATAAGTTTTCTCTAAATATTACCTTTTTCCTACTTAACCACATTAGCGTGATTATAATATTATGCATACAGCCCGAAAGTGTGGTGAGACGAGGTGGAAATAATTACATTGATTATAATTAATAGGACTACCCGTGTTGGGAGTGTGAACTACCCAAGCACATGACCACACCGCCGCGGAAATAAAGCGTTGCGAAATGACTGCATGCTCCTTAAGGACGTTACCTATAATTCATTCATGACCTAAGTTTACTTGGATGACAGCTCAAAATGTTACTAGAAGTAATCCCTACTATATCACTACGCCAACAGCTGACATCTATCACTTTGATAATATATTATATATTATTAAAGATGGTAATATATTAATGTGATAATTAACCACAGTAACTTAGGCCAATATTATGTATATATTTATTTGAGGTCGGACACAAAGTTTATTTATCGTTTTATTCCACTTAAAGGTGACCTGGTGGTCTAGGGGTAAGGTATCAGACTTCTGTGCTGGCGGCCGGGGTTCAATCGTCGGTCCCGGCACAGATTTATCTGGTTACCAAACCCTTCCTTCACCTCTGACAAGACATCTTGTGAATGTGGGGAATGCCAAGCCTCCACCGTGGTTCGGATTCCACGTTAAACTGTAGGTCCTCCATTTCATCTCACAATCACCCTATCATTACACATTAGCGTAAGTGCGTATAACCCGAACGGATAATAAGACGCGGTGCTAATAATAATAATATTCCACTTAAAAATATATTCCCACCCCTTTCACAAAAACTTCTAACGAACATAGCTTCAAAATGGCGACTGACGAATTTAAACCATATGGTTGAACATTACGGTAAACAAGTTTTTTTTACAATGATTCAGACACGCAGTTGATGAAAATATTTTATTCATTTAAATATTTCAAAATACGATAAAATAATCCTAAAATAATTTATTGTATGTAAAGAAAATGACAAAGGATTTGCTCTTTTCCAAGTAAATACGATGCCTGTATTAAAAGGTATTAATGTATGCACTATATTACACAACATCTGTAAGGTTCCAAAACGAAAAATAAGTACTTTTAATTATGTTTAAAATATTGTTTCGAGTTGGATGAAAAGAAATTATTTAAAAAAAAAATAGTATGAGAAAACTTAAGTTTACATTATTTTAAATGTAATATATAACAGGTAATTAAAGATATTTACATATATAACAAAACAGTGATCTTTTACAAGTGTTGGCAACCCAAAACCTAAACATATGATTTTCGAACTGTCATCCAGGTAAAAACCTATCGTGAACGGAATATACATGTGACGTCACGGAAGCTCAATTAGGGTTTACCATGTTAATGAACACACGTTTTATTCAGCGAGTTTTAGAGATAAATCTTTGAAACAAAAACCATATATTTTAAAATAATGTTAAAAATAGTTATACGTTGTCACAAAATGATTATTTTTTAACTTGAAGTAGTCTTTATGGTAAACTTTTTTTTATAAATCATTAACAACTTAGGCTATTTGGCTTGGTCCCAAAAATTGCCTGTAAGGATCTTCCTGCCAGGCTGTAAATTAAAAAAGTCCTTGGTAGCATATGTCTATCTAGAATAGGAAAAAAGATCAAATTGATTTTGAAAAGCAAGAAAATGTTTTCAGTAAACTGTGTAAACTCGTCAGAGGAAGAGGGGAAGTGTTATCAGTAGATAAACAAGAGGCCTCGAAGGGTGAAATGATAATTTCTTCCCTCATTTCATATTTTATACACTGGTGTGTGAGTACGATAGTGCTTAAGCTTGTAATGATACTGTTTTGGTATCCTATTATTTATCTCAAAGTCATGGATGAAGTATATTTTTCTTTAAAGAACAGTATGTAAATTTTCCTTTTAATACTTCGTCTATGGATGACTAGACAAATTTGAACGATTTTATTTTCAGTACAAGATTCTAAATTCAAATTGTACCTTCATTATTAATATCACTTTAACTAATTCTTATTTATTTTACTGAGTTTCAAGCCCATAAGGCATTTTCAGAAGTAAATTCAAATGTATTAAGTGTTCAACTTTTCTTTGTTTAAAGACTTCTTCAGTTCCATTTAAAAGTGTAGTGATGAATTTGCCACCTTTTAGGTCAAACAGTATTGGGACAACCATCCAAGAACTAGCCCTCACAACATCAGACTGACAAGAGCTCTCTTATTGGTTGGTTTTAACACTAAGGACAAGGGGTCCAAGAAGCAAGGGGTAGGCCATATATAAGGGGCTGGAGCAGCTTCCGAGTTGATCTGGCTCTCCGCGTCAGTTGGTTATACGAGTAAAATCTGTCCCAATGCAATGTAACATTGTCAATTGTAAAAGTGTGATTTCAACTTAATAAATAGTGCACTTATGTTGGTTGAACTCAACCACCTTGGGAACTTATTAAACAAATGGGCTTGTTCGAGTTCCTCCACGAAAGCTAATTAAATCTCCTTTTCGATAAAGGTCACTTAATTCTATGGTAGAGTTCCACCACTTCGTGGGTTGGAGGGCAGAGGATCTAAATACTTCACTTTGGCGGTGGAGAGGTGGAAAGAAGTGGAGCGGGGTGTTGAGTTCCTTCACGACACCTTAAGGATTGTATTATAAGTATAGTTAGTTAATTTCTACCTATACTTGTGGTTATTACCCAACCTAACTTAACCTAAACTTTCATAAATTAACGAATTTAGTTCTTATTTAATTTTATAACGAAGTTGTTTAGTTTATACATTTACTTATGATTCTCTCACAACCTAACTTAACCTAACCTTTCATGCGTTAACAAATTTCGTTCTTATTTAATTTTGTAATTTACTGTCCTTGAGGTGTCGTGAAGGAACTCGGCCATCATTATCGAACTAATTATCGCCGTGGAAGAACTCGACACCCCGGTCCCCCAAGTCACTCGGAGAACTTAAAATCCCTTCCTTGAGGTGTCGTGGAGGAACTCGACCATCATCAACGGACTAATTATCTCCGTGGAGGAACTCGACATCCCCGAACCCAATTCCCTATAAAACTCTATAGTGTATGAGAAAAACATAATCACAATTATCACCCAGCCGTGTGCTAGCTGCGCAGAACAATAACCAGTAATCAGCACCCCAAGATAGACGAATAGGCTCCCCAAATGTTAGGCACAATCACGCTAACGCCATAATTGCTGCCCAACCGTGGGGCATACACGGGTCATCATCTTCATCATCACCGTAACGTCATAATCTGCATAAGGGCAACAAGTTAATATGCAACCCGCTTCGCAAAATTGCTTCAAGATCTCCCAAGTAGGTAACGTCGTTAAACTGGTTCAGTGGAACGATATCTCACTCTTATGACGGTTAAGGTCATCAAGATCTGCTAGTGCCGGATTTTACGCAAACAATAATCGCACTTGCCTCGGGCTGAAGAACTCCCGGCCTCAAACACTTGAAATACTGTTGGCTTTTCGTTGTGTAACAAGCGGTTGAGAAACTTAGAAGCACTTGCTTCTTCCTTTTGTATCGCATTGCTCAAACTTGGATTTAAAATTACGCGTAGGACTGTTTCCAATTCATATTTTTTATAAATTTGTATTTTTATTTTTACAAAAGCATTATTAAAAGTGTCAAATAATTGCTAAAGGGATGTAAACTATGATGGGATTATGGTATAAAGGTGTTTTTTTAGAAAACCCAAACACATTTTTTTGGAGTAAACATTTGGTAGCACTATATTGTATTATTAGTGCTATTATATAGGTATTGAAACTATCTCAAAAGTGAGAGATCTTGACGTATGATTGTGTGAACATATTTTTAGTAACATTTGTAGCTGTCCGTTATGGTCCTTCCTACCAAAACCTTGCTATATATTATTTACTTCTTAATTAACGGCGATAATAAATAACATAAATGTTTTAAAATATATCTAGCTACTTCAGAAAAATCATAATTTTATTTTAAAGTTTAATGGGGTGAGGAGGGTTGAATTTAGAGAAAGTGTACCAATATTTGAGTGTATGGATGGTTGAAAACTGTTTAGGGAAAATAATCCAAATTTCACCTGATGGGGGATTAGAAACCCACTCTCCCCGTCATCGGCAGTCCAGTCCATACCAAGAGGCTAGATTGACACCTTAGAAAATTCAAACACTAATAATATATATATTTAAAAATAAATTTATTGATAAATATATAATAAATTAGTCTTAATGTATTAAATAGCGAAGTTATTATATTTGATAGTTACAGCCGCATCTAAATATAATATTTTTAAAATTGAAAAATTACATCTGGACACGGGAATCGAACCCAATAACTTTAGATTACTGAGCCAAAAGTTTCGGCTTCGATTCCCGTTTTCAAGTGTCATTTTTCAATTTAAAAAATTAGCTTTACGTTACAAAAGGTGATAACATTCTTAAGTAGACGAAAATTTACACGCACTATACTGGCATGGCCTAAAATAAGATGGGGTCCTTAGCTCAGTCGGTAGCGTATTTGTCTTTTGGGTTAAGAGTACCGGGTTCGATTCCTGACATGGCCGAAAAATTGATCATTGGAGAAATGTGGGTTTCCCTTTTCAGAGTGATGAATTAACGGCTGGAGGCTGGGTGTTGTGTCAGTTCTAGATTTAGTTCAGTTTATAAGTTGTATGCTGATATAGTCAGCAGGTTCAGAAAGTGCACGTTAAATACTGTTTTTTTAAAGGTAAGCTTGACGTTGACACTAAAGTGATTCAAGCTGTGATGTTCAATATTATATGTAATGGTGAATTTCCTATTAAAATAACTTTTATGACCCTAGTCCCTCTTATAGGCCTAAACATTTTTCATGTGCACGTGTATCAATAATTTGTTTTTAAGATGAGTAATTAACAATATAGCGTAGCAAATAAGAAGCCAACTATCAAAATAAATTAATTCTGTGTTCTTTTATAATATACAGTATTTATTTTGAATAAAAAAATAAGGGTTTAATAAAAGTTTATATCAAAAAGACAGCATTACATTACCTACATAATTTGATAAGCCAATTACCGGTAGATGAAATTACGATAAAACGGCTGAGCCGATTTTAACAAATGAACACTCATTTTAAGGATTACAGACCTAGGATGTCGGCAAAAATAGTAGCTTCCAAGGAAAACTCAATTTTCCTAGTGAATTTCTGCTTTTATTCTGTGTGAACAGTGGCTCATTTGTACAACCATTATTGGTTTACATCACCATGGAAACCCTTATTTGTGTATTATTGAATATCCTTAAATAAAATATTTATATACGGTTAAAAATAATACATCAATTATTATGTAAGTTGTATGGCTCAACAAATAGATAGAGAGCCGGGAAGGAAGTCGGTTTTTAAGTTCTCATAGTGGTGTGAAGGGGGAAAATATACGTTTTGCTTGAAATTGAACACCGAAAGCACAAAATATATGGAAATTTGATAGACTTTGGCGTATAAACCTTTGACTAGAAAGTCGAGTGAGGCCTTATTCTATAGAAAATTTTCCTAATAAAAAGTTTTGAATACATTTTAGCGCGATAATCAACAGCTCTCGCTGCAACAATCTACTGTTTTTAATTATAATCCACACGTATGTTGCGGAGAGGCGTGTATAAACACATGACTCAATAACGAACGGTCAATTTTAAGATTACAACTGTATGCTTAATTATTTTGTAATGGTAGTTACACAAAGTGTTGAATAACTTTGTTCCAAGGGGGAGAATTGTTTTCCTAAATTGTTCACAAATAATATTCTCAACTACATAACAACTGGGAGTCTATAGAGCGTCTATAACTGACCCTGAAGGACTGGCTTCACTCTTGACCTGTTAATATTGGAGTTGGCCGTTGACTCTTCATAAGAAAGTCGGTGCAGTTAATATTATCCACCCTTGTTATAGCTTTCTCCATTACATTAAGACATTAATAATCAGGTGAAATACCCCATAGAGTCCACTTTTAATAAGGGCATTTTAAAAGAATACAAACTGTTTGTGGCCAAAATTGATAATATATTTACTTTATCATTATTGTTATTTTAGAGGTATTGATTATATATATATGTATGTAGAGGAATTTTGAGATAACATAGCTTGACGTATGAATACGTGAAAGTAGATCTAGTAGCTCTTCTAGCTGTCAGATAAGACCCTTCTTATTAAAAGTGGAATTTAACTAAAAGAAGCATTTTATACATATGATTTTTTGAACTGCCTCTTAATAGTCATCCAGGCTATTGGTATTTTTCTAACTACACCAATTGGGTTAGCTATGAGGAAGGTATAATTTTAGAAGAAATATTCTTGCGTGAAGGGAGAGTGGGAAACCATTTAGGAAAAACCACCCTCAGTACACTCGTTCGGCAATCTAGCCCCAACATTCCCGTCCCTGACACACCCCGTAGCTATACCCGATATCACCACCGAGGAAACTGTTGATATTTTCAAGAAATGATTTATATTTGTTCTCTTTCCGTTTACTGTTGCCAAATTTCCTCGATTTCAGCTATGTCCAAAGGTGGTATGCTGAGGTAAGAAGTAGCTACTGGCAACATTGACGAACCAGCGTTGCTAAATATGTATTTATATTAAGGAAGATTGACTACACGAAAACAAGAGAATGACAACACTGTTTCTCAATAGTAGCCATCCAGCTCCCTCAGAGATGATATCCAGTGTAATGAGGAGCACTGTCCTAAGTAATCTGCTATTTGTTATTATAATAATCTTCACCTAGTTTTATTATTGTATTTACTACCTCAAAGCGTTCGTCTTGGAGATGGCATGTAGAACTAAACGGTGTTTTTACTGATATTCGCGTGTGGCACGCTACATATTAATTAGATTAATTTAATACAAACGCACGCAATCAAACTGTATTAAGAGTTAAGACTTAATTGGTGGAATGCAAGATTTACCTGGTCACACCCATGAGAGTATCTTAATAGCACGGGGGCAACAATCTCAGCAGGATCCACTTCCTTCATCTCCTTTTTGAGTTGCGTGAACTGGAACAAGACGTCCTTGTCGAACTCTACCCTGCGCTGTAGGATGCCGAGAAGGATATCTAACGAGTGGTTCCCCAGCGTCGGTTCTACGACGTTAAGCAGCGTCTTGTTCTTGATGAGACGCCCCTGAATCTCTGGCTGCCGGAGCGACAGCTGCCTCTGGTGAGATGATTGTACCGGCGCCGGACCACGGTTGACGCCCGTCGAGTTGTTCGTCGATAGGGAAAGATCTTCCAGCTTCTGAAGAGCCTCCTTGTAAGTTTCCACGACTCGGCTGAACTCCACCTTCAAAGCGTCGTGAAGGTTCATCAGGGACTCGTCCGACGTGCCGACCAGTCCATGCTGTCCTAGACCTTCGATCGCCTTGTCGAGCGACCTTCGTTTCTGTTGTAGGATCTTCCTGATCTTAGGATCCGACAGCACGATCACTTTGAGAAGCTTTTTGCAAGAAGACACGAATGGACCGAAGCTATCCCAAGAAGACTTTTCTTTATCTTGCGCGGAGAAGAATCTCACCATCTGCATGATGACTCCTTCAGGGCGAAGAAGTTTCATACTAAAATTGAGCCCATCGGAAAGAAACACTTTGGCGTAAAGAGCTTCCAAGATAGACAAAGAGTGAGGCATGGATTCGACGAATAGATCTATCGGAAGGTCATTTAGGATTACTTTAAACGTCCCGTGACTGAGCCTGTTTATAAAGTTTGCAGCTTCGCGATATTGAAAATTCTCGTATAGGAGTATTATCCTTTTTACTGCGAACCTCGGGCTAACATCGGCGATAGTCATGGAGCTGATCCTTTGGTCGATGTCTTCGTCGATGGCATAGGGGAATCCGTTGACCCATCGGGAGCTCCTCCACTGCATCTTTTGGACGTTGTTCCTTTTGTTGGTCCGCTCCGGTTTGATCCTCTCGCCTCGCTCAAGGATGGAGAACCCTTCAGCCTTGTTATAAGAAGTCCAGGTAGAGGACCTAGAGTTAGAAGAGGTGTTCGTGTCCACGAGAGGAGGAGGAGGTAGCATCAGGGTCGTGTTGTGGGCCCGCCTTAACATCTGTTGAGGCTGGGCCTCGTAATACTTGTCGAGTCGGTTCATCATGTCGAAAGGATGTTCTTTTAAGATGGCTTCTCTTGGTTTCTCACCCAAACTCTGCCTACATACCTTCTTCACAGTTCCAAAAAATATTTTACGTCTTCCCTGGTTTTCCTGCTCCACCAGTATATCATCTAACGATCGAGACATTTACCTTGGTTGTTTCCGTGAATATTATTTTTTAACAGGATATTGTGGCTATAATCTTCTCTGGGAAACATGGTAAAACAAATAAATAGTTAATCGCTCACCTTTTACCACAGTCTTATTGACAAACGTTCTTGCTCATTTAATATTTCAATAGGCCTATTTGAAAAGTAATCCGTATATTTATCCACAGCTCTAAGATATTTTATGTCGAACTATCAAATATGTGTTTAAAAAATAAAAATAGTATTTTTTTTGTTAATTCAAAGTTACATATGATAGCTAAATTAATGAAATATTGCTATAAAGTAAATTCAAAAGTGTAAACAAAATAATCAATCCATGTGGCTTCATAAAACGTTAAAAATAAGTTTTATGGTAAATATTAATTTATAATAAAAACTTCTGTCTTTACCACTCATTCAAGTCACCACACCAGAAAAAAAATTCACAATGTTTATAAGCGTAATCAATATATTTATTGTAATTTTAGGTTTGTATAAGTATAATTATGTAAAAACTGAAGAAATGATTTGTTCCCTTATCAGTCACTCGGCATGGTTAGTCCATAAAGTCATGTAAACAAATACACGCGCACGCACACGGCGAAAGCGAGAGAGAAAGAGCCTCTGGTCGACTGAACTTGCCGGCACCGCGCGAAGAACTAAACTGAAGGACCTGTCGCTGCGAACAGGTTCCGGGATGCGACAGGCGCGCGCTCTACCTGCTGCGCCATCTCACTGTGCTGAATATCACACCCCAGAGGACCAATGGGGAGACTTGAGTTCAATGAACCTGATCTCTCTGTCTCGGCCAATGACACGCTGCACTCTTCCTCCCCCTTAATTCATATTTATCTCTCTCTCTCTTCGTCCCCATTGCGTAAGATAGCTTGAGAGAAATGGAGACTGGACACAAGACAAAGTTTCAAGTGGAACTGACAAAAGTGTTGGCGATTAAAAACCACCATACATCTATAGGCTATAGTTGTAGTTATCAACGACTTGAATGATCTACCAAAGGGAAATAGATAACTAGGTCGAATAAAAATAAATGATTATCTTATTTATTTATTTTTTCAAACATATACTACCCATTCAGGTTATCTTCATTTATATGAAACAGGGATTAGGAAGGTATAACATAAATGAAATGTAGCCGCATTTACAAGTAAAGAGATCAGAAAAAAAATTTGAGAAAAATACACCCCTAGAACACACGGCTGGAATCCACACCTCAATAACTCTTATTTAAATTTATAAGCATTGCTTTACGCCTTTGCTTACGAATGTCATGGTATAGTGGAATTGCAGTCATTTCGACTAAAAGTTATAGGTGTGTATTACCATTTTGTTTAAAAAAAAATGTATATTATAAAGAATTAAAAATATTGGCACGAATTCCGATGTTAAAATATTTTTTAATATTTCGGAAAGGTTTATAAGAAATCATTCTAAGCTGTGTCAATATTTCTTGAAAATTTGGTATGGTGAGTAACCAAAAAAACTTATTCAGTGGCATAACTAACCCTATACAAAATTTGTAAATACAGTCACTTTGGTGTCGCCCCCTCTGATGGTGTCATCCAGTGTTGCTCGAATCTTCCGTATTCCCGAAGTGATGCCACTGAACCTCTTTTTGGTTTGATTTTTCAAAATATTTATATATTAAAAATAATAAGTAAAATTCAGTTTAGTTTCGAACGAGTAATGAAATGATATGTAAACAGTAATTTACGCTGGGTAGATAGTTGAAGTTAAACATATGGATGGCTGACTATTCAAATTGGCTTGGCTAGCGCTGATCACTCTTTTAGTCGTCACCACTTAATGTTTTATCTATGCAGCACTCAATACTAATTGGAAGGGGGATCAAAACCAAATAAATTATTGGGGAGAATACACCCTTCCTCTCAATAATTTTACCTACTCGTGCGCTCTTAGTTATTCATAGATAAACTTCGTTTATCGACGTGAAACGCGCTATGGGCATCTCATAAATATCTGTAGATTAGTATCTCCTGTTGGTTAGTCTATCTGTCTTCTTGTTGATCTCAATAACCAGCTACTATGTTGTCTTCTCCTTACGCGGCCACGCCTCAAGTGTTGGGTTCGATGCTTTGCATGAGAAGGGGCCTTAAATAATAGTTGGGTTTTATCGCTCTAGCACACTTGCTAGACGTAACATTATTTTACCCTCAATGGTGGACACTAGGACCAAATGTCAGGCTTATTCTAGTTTGATTTGCCAGCAACGGGGAGGTTGGGGTTCAAATCCTACTCCGGGTGTTTTGAAGTTGTTCTTATATACATGGTTTCTCGTGCTCCCTCCGCATGAATGTGAGTAAATTTTCCCTAAAAGCACACCTTCCACATCCTTAACCCCTCACATTAATTAAATGTTCATAGCCCGAATGGGTAGCAATTTATTATAGTTTCATGCTTCGCGTCCTACTATCCCCCCGGGTTATCAGTAAACGAATACACTAATAGTTTAAGGGTGAAGAAAGTATAATTGAGATAAAGTGTACCCATGTTATTTCGGAGTCAAAATAGGAAACAATCAATGGAAAAAAAATCTCACACTATTATTCTAGCTTCGATCTCTCCGTCCCTGGTGACCATCTTTGTACGCGTGCCCAAAAATAACAGAAGAATAAACAACACTGGGTATTTTTTATTTTTACTAGCAGAAACCGAATAAATGGCTGACATTCATGCGCTTTTCATTACATTTTGTTAGGCTCGTGGACAACTTGACCCGTATAAAATTACTTTTAATTGTAATAGTTTGCTTATAATTTTAGTGTGTCAAATATTTATATTTTTTAATAATACATTCTCTTCTGGTAAATAATATGAATTATTTTCGAATTAAAATGGATCTGTACCTCTTACACAGCCATGGCCTAAACAACGTACCACTTCCATCTCATTATAAAATAAGAAAAGAAACCATTAGTTAAAATATAAAACGATGTTCTAATGTTAATAAATCTCTAGTGTTAAACTAAAAAAAAGATGCAACAGAGGGAAATAAAGGCTTATCAAAGTCCATAGCATAACGTCGAAATCAATCAACGTTAATTTGGCTATCAGATTCACTATAATTAAAACATATTTTTTTATTAATAAAACTCAGATATGAAATGTACCTCTGGCGGTAAACGTAACATAGTTTAGGAAACACTGATATAGATTAATTATTTTAATATTTTATAATTGATCTACTTGGTGTTATTATATTTTTAAACTATATAAATAAAATCAACTTATGTCATTTTCCTCTATCATCTATAAATATAACCGTCCCTGTGGTGTAATGAGGAGTGTATCTGGTCACGAACCTAGAGGTTCCGGTTTCGATTCCCAGCTGGTACTTTTGGTATTTTTCCCTTTAGGGGAGTAATAAAGGTGACCTAATCTGGACGTCAAAGTCTCTCCCGGTAAAATGTGTATTTAATAATAAAAAAATTCTTAATATCAACTTAAGATATTTCTACAATTTGTCTAGAGCCCCACGCTCTGAATAGTTCCATACTTGTTTGGTAGCAAGCGAGCCAACTGGCTCCGTGGCTTAATGGTTAGTTCACCTGACTACGAGTTTAGGGGTCCCGGGTTTGATTATCGACTGGTACATGAGGTATATTTTACGAAAGGGTAATTACCCTAAAGTTCACCAGGGTTTGATTAATTAGGAGCTAGGTTTGTGGTTTTCACTGGTTCCACGCCCTAATTCTCAATTTTACCATCATCTCATCTCTTCAGGACATGGAAAGAGTCTCCACGGTAAATATGTACTATCAGTACACTCTGCGTCCCGTGGCCAACGGTACTTCAATACTGGTAAATCTTTCCACTATTGGTCTACGATTGATGTAGCCTAGATGCGAAATATTATTATATTAGTAATCGTGCCTTGGCGATTTAAATAAGTGCAAGGGATGTATGGTCATAAATTGATTATATTAATCATAGAGTCCCAAGTAATTAAAAAAACACTTAAAAAGTGTTCTAAAAATAACGTTAACTTTTTCTACTGCGTTTGGCTCATTATTATTATTATTATTAGTAGTAGTAGAAGTAGTAGTAGTGGTAGTAGTAGTAGTAGAAGTAGTAGTAGTGGTAGTAGTAGTAGTAGTAGTGGTAGTAGTAGTAGTAGTAGTAGTAGTAGTAGTAGTAGTAGTAGTAGTAGTAGTAGTAGTAGTCTGCCAATACTGTATTAAATAATAATATTAACACCACGTCTTACTATCCGTTCGGGTTATCTACACTTATATCATAAAGAGGAAAGATTTGATATATTTTTTTGTAATGGATAGACTCAAAAACTACTGGATAGATTTTAAAAATTCTTTCATCAATATAAAGCTACATTATCAGCGAGTAACATAGGCTATATTTTATTTTGAAAATTTTATTTACTCCTCATAAAAATGTCGATAGTCACTCATATTTTATGGTAGAGTCTATGATGATTCTTCCATATGTGTGTTGAAAATAATAATTCGGGGTGAAGAAGGCGGAACGGTCTAGTACAATATAATTACTAATTACTCTAATGGGTTAGAAATCGAAAAGGTTGAATTTAAAGGAACTGAGCCCACATTTGTGAGGAGGAAGAGTGGAAAACCATTCAGGAAAAATCACCCCCAATTCACCCGACCGAGATTCTAAAATCAATCTTGCCGTCCTCGGCAGTCTAGCTCAACACTTAACTAGCCCGTTAGCCAACTACGCCTCCGAGGCGGGTAGTAAGTACTGTATTTTATAATTTCATAAAAATTCCCATTTTCTACATCGTTAAGTGTGTCACTCTATGAGTGTTCATGACTCAGCTTACACAATAATTATCATCACGCTTCGCCACTGAAATATCTATTTTAGTTGAATGTGGTTTTATTAAGGTGGGGATGTAATGGACGTGATAAAAGTTAAGTGTTCTTGGAATTTTATAGCAAACATTACTTTGGCTAAGATAAATAAAGTATTACTTCAGTACAAGCATATCTTTTTCACATGGTGATATCAACCGTTATTGAATCTCTGTCATGAGTATAACGGCATTAGATGAGAAACTTTGTATACGAAGTGTTAAAGTTGTAAATAAATCCCAGGACACCCTTGAAAAATGTTCAAGAAATGTTGTTATTACCATGTGAAGAAACATAAACTCTTGTGTTTATACTGTAGCATTATTTTATTTATTTTGGGCAAAACATTCTTTTCTATAAAAAAACAAACCACAAAAACATTCACCTTAACTCCCATCTCCTACACTCCCATCCTAAAAAGATGCTGCAACAAAGTGAATTAATTTAGAATGCTAAGAATGCAAATATAAATGTCCACGCAGTTTCTATGTAATGTACACTTTAATTTTTATAATAATCTCTCTATACGAAAACTGGAAACTCATGCTGACTTAATGGCGGGGAAAAAATATTACAATAAGTATTGCACTGTACCTACATTCTTAGCCCATGTACCTTTTTAATTAATAATATAAAGATAAATCATAGTTATATATAAGCAAGTATTATTGAAATCTGTTGATAATCTTTATATGAAGTTAATAAATTGAATTAGACATATTTCAAGAATGCCAAATTTTATCGATGACCTTCAATCAATGTTGGTTGTCTAAAGTGGGCATCCTATTAAAACAAGGTTTAGATGAACATGTTTTAAAACCTTTTTACTAACATGTTTATTACGATTTGTATACAATATAAATACAAAATAACCACTTAAACATTCATTTAAATCAAACATAATAAAAACATGGGTTTGTATTTGTAACGGGTAATGCAGTCCGCTATATGCCGGTGAATATCTGGTTGCATACTTTTCAGGCTG
The DNA here is from genome assembly GCA_902151425.1 of Timema shepardi. Taxonomy (NCBI): domain Eukaryota; kingdom Metazoa; phylum Arthropoda; class Insecta; order Phasmatodea; family Timematidae; genus Timema; species Timema shepardi. The sequence goes on along the minus strand of CABFVX010000155.1, from coordinate 198,390 downwards.
TGTCGCTGTCCACCGGCGAGTAGTTTGGTATGAGTAACCCTCTGCTGTAGCTTTCGCCATTTTTACAAGTAATTGGACATAATATCAATAAAAAATCCATAAACGTCTACAAACATAGTGAAATTTATAAATGCTATTAAAATAACGAGTAAAGTTTTCAAATAAAATAAAGCGATTTAATAATATTCCCTCTCCCCCCTTCAACATTCCCACGATTTATTGGTTGTTTTAATATATTTATAGCTTTTGTTTTTTCGGATGAGATTCGCTTTGTTTCTACTTTCAGGCATTTTTTAACCTTTCTTTTCTTATCTATTTATTGTTATAGAAATAAAAATAAGTATCTAAAAAACTTATTAGAAAATTTAAAATACCTTTTAATAGCAGCTAAATACTCAAATAAATAATTACTTGTGTTGAAAATTAACATTTACAGGCTTTATGTATAATATAGTATATCATTACTCAATTTTAGGACTTATAACACAGAAATAACCTCGTAGAAGATAAAAAATAAATCAAAATTGTCAACACTGGAATATCTTATAGCTATCAAAATCGACATTATCTGTCAAGAGTAAAATATTCCGAATACAAAGATTGATGCATGAATACATAGAGCATATTTATTGATATTTATAGCTCTACAATATTCCTATGTCGATCCGACTATATGAAGTTGTATGCGTGGCATGCGGATTCCCAAAGAGCGGTCGTAAAACAGGTTGTATTGCTACAGGAGTTGATATATCTTCCAGCAAATACACGGCCAGATTTCACAAGAGATGGAGGAACTGTTTATATGATCAAACACCACTAATTTTGAGGAATTTACTTGTTGTTCAACACGTTAGTTTAGCTGGTAATTTGGTAGAGCATCAATCTAATGTCTCTATGGGATTAGCAGGTATATGCCTACTATTTATTAAGCTTCCCATGATATTTGTAACGACCATCTCTGATAAACTTTAGGATATTTGTGCCTACCATATCCGAGGTACTCCAGGATATTTGGCCTAATATCTTTAAAGGTATCCAATAATATTTGTGCCTACAATTTATGAAGGTTTCTGGAGGTTTGTACCTATCATCTGTGTAGGTTTCCATAATGATTGTACTATCATATCTGAAGATCTCCATAATGTGTGTACCTATCATCCCTGAAGGTATCCAATAATATTTGTGACTACCATCTTTAAAGGTATCCAATAATATTTGTGCCTACAATTTATTAAGGTTTCTGGAGGTTTGTACCTATCATCTGTGTAGGTTTCCATAATGATTGTACTATCATATCTGAAGATCTCCATAATGTTTGTACCTATCATCGCTGAAGGTATCCAATAATATTTGTGACTACCATCTTTAAAGGTATCCAATATTATGTCTGCCTACCATTTCTGAAGGACTCCAAGAGATGTACATTACCTATCATATCTGAGGTACTATCGAATATTTGTGCCTACCATATCTAAGGTTATACAATAATTTCTGTAGGTCTCCATGATGTTTGTACTATCATCTCTGTAGGTCTCCATGATGTTTTGTACTGTCATCTATGAAGGTCTCCATAATGTTTGTACCTATCATTCTTGAGGGTATCCAATAATATTTGTGCCTACAATTTCTGAAGGTATTCATGATGCTTGTACCTATAATCTTTGAAGACCTCCATGATGTTTGTACTATCATCGCTAAAGGTCTCAATAGTGTTTTACCTATAATCTCTGAAGGTTTCTATAGTGTTTTACCTATAATATCTGAAGGTCTCTATAGTGTTTTACCTATCATCTCTGAAGGTCTCTATAGTGTTTTACCTATCATCTCTGAAGGTCTTCAAGATAGCAAAACCCTGTACATACTTAGTTCGGCATAGGTACAAAGAATGTTCCTGCCAAATGCCCAAGTTAAAACAGAGCCTTGCTTCACTCGGTAAATAAGATGTATATCAATTCATTTGCTTGATTTAACTTTCTCTAAATGACTACCACCATGAACGGGTGTTTTGAACATGCTGTGGAACGCCTCCAATAATAGTAATCACGCAGACTTCTGGTGGTTCGAAGTGAGGGGGGGATATAAACCAATAATAAAACAACCGTGTGTGTGTGTGTGTCTGTGTGTTGCCATGAAAGCCCTGAGAAGCGCGCGTCGTGGCCCGGCGTCTCGTGACTGGCCCAATAAGATAATAATAAAAATAATAATAATACCGAGACAAGCGTGACCTCCATATTCCAGCTAGGAACGCGAGCAAGCCAGTCTTCGCTCTCTCCTGCCCAGTTCGAGTCTCGGCCGTGTTTTTTTTAAATTCTCATTGGGGTTAGGCCCTACTCAGCTTTGTAACCATCGTTACTTTCAGTATACTAAGTCCGATAGCTTATCTACGTCAGTAGAGCGTCTGCCTATTTATATGGGGGAGGGGGAGTTTTGGGTTCCAGTGGCGTATTGCGGTGTATTTCCAGGGTAAGCAGATATTTTTTAAGGTGGGATGGAAGGGAACAAAAGGTAAATCAAGTAATTATGACCCAATTCTGTGGCCGCATAGTCTAAGATGTCACTCTATAAATAAACTCGACTGCCGATGACGAGGATACCGGTACTTGATGCCGGTCACATGTACTGAGGGTGACTTTTCACGCTCACTCCCCGCAAATATGGGTACACTTCATATAAATTCATCCTTTCTAATACCTAACTTATAAGAGCAATTGGTACATAGGTGTATAACCCGAACGGGTAGTAAGATGCGGTGAAAAAAAAACTTTTGAAATATATCTTTCTTTTTTCGCCAAAATAAATATTTTATACTGTAGCATCGCGTCTTACTACCCTTTCAGGTCTTACGCACGTGTACTAACTAAGCTAATGTGTTAAGGATGAGGAAGGGTTAATCCAAAAGAAGTGTACTCGCATTCGCGTTGATAAAGAATGGAAAACCGTTCATGAGAAACCTCTCTCAATACACCTGACTGGGATTCGAACCCTAATCTCCCCATCATCTGTATTTGAGTATATTGCCTTGGATAAATCCGATCTTGATCAAAATAATCAAACTAATTCTTCAGTTAATAAGTTTAGTTTAATTGGATCAAATTAACCAATCTAATACTTTGTTAGCTAACTATAGTTTAATTTTCTACACATAGATAGTGATATTAACAAATCTTGAATATGTATCATAAATATAATGGAATTTACTTAGAAGCTTTTTAAGTGAATATAAAAAGGTATCACTAAATTCCAGGACTCCTATGACAGATATTCAAGGACTGTTGATATCAGAGTGTGTAAAAATGATAGTAAATGCATTTACAGAAGTAATATTTTATTTATTATTATTATTAGTATATTATTATTATTATTATTATTAGCACCACGTCTTACTACGCGTTCGGGTTATACGCACTTACGCTAATGTGTAATGGTTGGGTGATTGTGAGATGAAATGGAGGACCTGCAGTTTAACGTGGAATCCGAACCACGGTGGTGGCCTGGCATTCCTCATATTCACAAGATGTCTTGTCAGAGGTGAAGGAAGGGTTTGGTAATCAGATAAATCTGTGCCGGGACCGAGGATTGAACCCCGGTCGTTAGCACAGAAGTCTGACACCTTACCCCTAGACCACCAGATCACCAATATTTTATTTATTTTGCCTCTTACTCTCCCGCTAGGCCCCCAAAATTGTTATATAAGCTACAAGAAAACCTCATTTATTTTTCATTCCTCAGTAAATCACTCATTGGTTGAATATTAACGAGAATGCATTACCCATATCAGGTATTTACAATATAGTCTATTAGTAAGTGGTCAAATAGCGACAAAGTATGTGAACACATATTGTAGGTACAGTTTTAACAAGCTACGCGTGCCCTAGCAACTCTTCACGACACAACACTTCCGGGTCTCTGCATGGAGAAATGTGTCTTTCTCCTTCGCGGTGATAAACGGGTGACTGGGTGCTGTGTTTGTTCCAAAGCTAAGATATTTGGTGAGTAGTGTGTCATATCTCAGAAAATGCACGTCAAATGCCCCGTCAAAATTATTTTTAAATGAAAAGCTACAAATAATTTAAAAAAAAGGTAATAATTAAAATTACAAAAAAAAATCCATGGCGTCAGCCTGCAATCGAGATATACTGGCCACCGTCTGTTGGCGAAGATAGTGTCAACTTCCGCTGATAGAGATTGTCTTGTGATCAGCTCAACGAGCCCTCCAACCATTAATCTAAGTTTTCTAGACCAGTGCCGCCACTTTTTTATCTGGGGATCGAACCTGTTTCCTCTGGATCTGTAGCCAGGAACTTTGACCAGTAAAATTACTAAGGATGGAAAAAAATAACTTTGGCACAGAAACATTTAGAAAGACGGGCACCTCTCGAGATTGAACCAAGGACCTTGGCTTGTTTTCCCTCACCACTGAGCCACGGGTGACGGACAGGAACCTGGTGTCCACTCTCCGGTCTGGATTCCTCGCGGCCAAGTGGGGCGCATCGCCCGGTCCGGAATGCAGATAATAGGATCAACCTACTTGTAACTCTTTATTTCACTATCAAAAATAGACACTGTTATCGTCGGCTCAAAATCTCCAATAAAAAAATAATAATTGTGAAGCCTCCCCTCTCCCCCCTTTCACTAGGAAACTACGAAAGGGGAGGGGGGAGGGAGCACCCACGTCTTGAATCTTTTTATTTCTCGTACTTTGTGCTCACTCATCGCTCCACCATTAGTGACCCCCTCGCTTTGTTACGATGTATTTATCCTCGTGGGCGACTGATGGCCGAGAGGTCTAGGGTTCGTTTCATGAACGAGGTTCACATTGAGGTTAAGTCATGAGCTCATTTGGGTATTGGTACGTTATACTTCTAAGTGCCGATGCCGGCTTTAAGCTGTACAGTAAGTAAATAAGAAATGTATCTACCACCTGTCTGGGCTACCCGCATATTTACAAATCTAATGGTGTCTGGACGAGAAAGGTAAGACTTTAGAGGGAATGTATCCGCGCATTTGCGTAAATAGAGTGGGAAATCACCTGGGGGGTGGGGGGTAGGAGGTTCCTGCCACAGTAAATACGGTTGGGATTAGGACCCTGATTTCTTCCGTCAATGGTAAACCAAACAAGACGAGACTGAAGTCCGTGTTTACGTGCCCACCAAAGTGAGAAATAAGAATATTTTATTATTATTGTACTGTGGATTTTTTTTACACAAGGGGTAAGGATTATGATGTTAATATAGAGGAAATGCACCCGCATAACGTTAAGAAAATACGAGAGAGAGATACACACATAATAAAAATTAATGTGTAAAAAATCAGTTCTAATGCAAGTGGGGAGAGGAATCAAACCCATTCAGCATAAGTGGGCACGTGTAATAGCTATAGGGCACCCACAGTAGGAGAGGTGCTAATTGATGGCCAGCAGAAGGTTCTTTATTGCCAACATTGGCTGAAAGTCACTAATGTCAATCAATTCATAAATAATAATTATTATTATTATTTGCTCACTGATACTATATTATCAATAAAAAGTTTTATCAAACGAGTCTAGTAATACTTTCCTAAGGATTACTCTATAATTGTCATTTTCGTAGCTTAATGGAAGAATAAAATATATTAATAAAATCATTGTCGCTACCCTTCCTCCTACTTATCGTGGGTAAGTTGTCAGCATGGTGGAGAGGGAGGGCCGGAGGGGACATCGAAATAGTAATCCTGTAGTTTTAGTGAATTTTATTGTAGATTATAGTACAACATATGATGTAGTCCATTATAATGCTTGGTTATGTCTAAAATAGTCACCATCGCAAGTTAGTCCTTCTGCCCAACAGTCCTCCTGCATACTTACATCGGTGGTATAAAGGCCGGTTCACACTGAAAGCTAGGTTAAGCTAACATTGTTTTAGTACAAAATTCACAGGACCGGGGGAAACATTCGAATTAAAACTATTTCCAAATACGAAAGTTTGAATTAGTTAGGTTCCACTGTATATTATACAGATTAAGTTGTGTTATATTATTACGAACTGTTTTGCATTTGGCTGACTGACTCAGCCCTACAATACAACAAAGAAGCAAGTGTCTGCTATGTAAAATTGATTATACCTAAATATTACTAGACACTAACACTATTATGGTTTTTTGTTTTGATGTTGTGGCAACAATAAAAATTATAGTATATGAAGTAATTAATTAAAAACTTATTCTATTCACCCGTGTATCCTATATTAACTAGACACCAAAATAAAAATAAAATATTTTTATAACTTATAGAGAGAGAGAGAGACATACAAAATATTAGTTTTAAAATAAAAGTTTTTATTTTATAAACAGCTTAATAACACAAATGAAGACGGTTTGTATGACATCAACCAACCTTGCTTCGGCTGGTTCGCCATCTTAATTTCAGAAGAGCACGGCGCGTTTTAAAAGCTCTCGTTTGAAAATAATTTATTTTAATAGACCATACACGCCGCTTCCACAAATAAAAAAAAGAAACATACAAACGGTTGATTTCATAAATCCGTCGTGTTTCAATAAAGTAAAAACTGTTAATAATTAAAAACAAATTATTTGTTTGTTTGTGTGAATGTTCTGACTGTCAAAAGTAACAACAAATTAACAGAATAAATGGTTGACCTCGGTAAAGTGTGGTAAAGTGCTTAACCCAGGACCCGATTTTTGTGGCTTCAAACCCGGCCGGGGTTGACGAATTTTTCTTGAATGATAAAATTCGTAGCACGACTTCCCTCGGAGGGAAAGCAAAGCCGTTAATCCCATGTCAATTATGACGCGAGATTCTTTCCCACTTTAATTTATTAAAAATACCTTTCCCGGACAGATTGGTTGGTCCTTTCTCTCTCGTTCATAGAAATTCTCGTGTGGCGATGTAATCAGTTGATTCAGCAAGCGCACCTCAAATAGATAAATAACATAATATGAGCTTAAAGTTCATATGGTTTGGTGAATGAAGGTATGGAACTTTACTTAGCTGTCAGATACCACCTTTTCTATTGGAGATGTTCTATACTCTAATCTGGATGAAAGAAAGCAACCATACACAAATAAGTTTATATGGAGGCGAAGATTGGTGGATGAATGACTATAATATAATTATTAAAGAAATTTTCCGTATTTGAATAATATTCGAATACATTTAAAAATGGCACCTGAACACGGGAATCGAACCCAGGAACCTTTTGGTTAGCACGCCAAACTTCACCTTTCATATTTACTTTATTATATAGCGTTGCCTTTTCCCAACTTGATTTGCTTGGAACGTACAATGTATTTATTTGTAGATACTATTAACAGAGTAAAGCCACAACCGAGTCATCGATGGCTGTGATTTCAGTGATAGCTCTTAGTAGCCGATTATATCCACACGTCCATCACAGAATCTGCCTTAAAATATAAGTGAAGAATGACCCTGAGCATGGGATGATCCTTGGATGGCTCTGTGGTAGAGAATTGGCGTGCTAAGCCACGGGTCCCGGGTTCGATTCCCGCGTCCAGGTGTCATTTTTCAATCTATTTGAATACTCTAATCTGATTTTATAGTGACGGAGAGGTCTTGGTTCGAATCCAGGCCTTATGTATGGTGAGGGTGAATTTTTTTTTCTTCCTAAATGATTTTCCATTCTTCCTACGTGTGAATGATTTCCTCTAAATTAAACTTTCCTCCTCCATACCTCTTTATAGTGGAACGGGTATTACAAGGCTGTGCAATAATAATAATAAAAAATAATCTAACCATACCATCCAGTTAGACTTTATGAACACAGCTCCAGATTTTTTCTCTACTAAAATGCCACCTAGATAATGTTTGTATCTTCGAAATGAGAGGGGGAATGAGGAAAGGCCCAATTTCTGACCTTTTTCAAAAGACATTTTGATTAGTTCTTCCATTTAACTTAACAGGGAAAACCACTCTACATGCTCAAGAATGCAGTCCGGAATACAAGGCTTGAACATTTGACTTTTATATTCTCACCAACATTTCGTATTATAATCACTATTTTTATCAGAGTGCTATGAATAAAATATCTAATATTTATACTCATACCCAAATTTATCTTACATGACTAATATTTTTTATTCGAGTGATTTTAGCGTGCACTTTCTGAACCCATGGGCGTCGTTATCTGGGGTGGGGTATGGGGGGAAACGTCCCCCCCCCCCCAA
>CABFVX010000155.1:175185-190206 GCA_902151425.1 Timema shepardi | reverse complement strand
CCCCCCCCCCCAAATAACTCAATGGGGGACACGCGTCTCCCCACCCCCAATAATTTGATAATTTACCTGACATGGGAAATTTTTCTTAGTTGAACTGTAATAATGGAAAAAAGTAACTTATACATTACAAACGGAAAACTCAATTCACAGCCGACTCTACTCGAAACTAGGAAGGTCACTGCAACATTGGTCTCCAGGCCTGAATTAAGGAGAAGGACTTTTGGACCAATTTTATCCTAATGTTAATAGTTTGTGTTTTTGTTTATTTGTTTTATTTATTATTGAATTGAATTTTTTATGTATTAGGGACATGGTTATAGATTCAATTGATCTAAAAAAACTTAGTAGCCTGCTACATTTGTATTATGGCTCTAAATTCAGAAAAAGAACTTTTGAACCATCCTAATGACCACGTTTATTATTTTGTTATCGTTTAATTCTTCTCTTTATTAACAAATATGATTTTTTTATAAATTCATTTTGTTTTATTGGTTTTGACTTAATTTATTTCTTGCAATTAGATTTTGCGTGCATTACCTATTTTAGTGTGACGATGTACCCAAACAAAGTAACAATAGAAATAAGTTTTCAATGAAAAAATTTATGTCCCACCCAAAAATGTATAGCTGACGACACCCATGTCTGAACCGACTGATTATATCAGCCCACGAGAATTTCTATGAGAGTGAGTGAGAGCAAAATTCCAGGGTTATTTTACATGCCACAATCAACACGGGACCGACGACTTTACTTCCCATCCGATCACAACTTGTGAATGTGTGGAATACCAGGCCTTCGCCGTGGTTCGGATCCCGCGTTAAACTGTAGGTTCTCCATTTCATCTCACAATCAACTAACCATTACACATTAGCGCACAGTATCTTCCTTGGTGCTGACTGACAGCTCACAGTTGACAGCTAAAAGCTTTGAAAAGTTACCAGACCAAATTATGTATCCCTACGCCGAACCATATGATCTGCAAAAACATGTGTTTAGCAGCTGTTACTTCTGACAGTCAAAATTTTGTATATACCTAAATGTTGACTGTCAGAAGTCAGCTGTGAACTGTCAGTCAGCACCAAAGAAGCCATGGGGCCACTGTAAGTGCGTGTAACCCATACAGGTAGTAAGACGTGGTGCTAATAATAATTATAATAATAATTATAACTATAATAATAATAATAAAACTTCCCATTCGGTGGTAGTTGTGCTACGGATTTCTATCGCTGAAAAAATACGTCAACACCGAGTTGGGTTTCAACCAACGAACACCGGATCCTGAAGCGATCACTTCCCCAAGACCACCGAGGTCAACTATTTATTTTACTAATTTCAAAAATTGACAGTTTCAGCAAACATCTTTTGTCATCTGAATATGTTAAAGTAGAATTAGCAACGGTCAGATGAGGTTATTTCTACGACGTTCCGACCGTAAATAAGAGCCCTGTGTGGATGAGGATATCCACGATATTCAGTGTCGCGACGTGGAGTGTCGCCAGAACCGTAGCTGTGACCCGCTTCGGTAGCCGCATCATCCAAGACAGGCGTGTCAAACTCGTTTTATCAAAAGGGACAGATTGAAAAATTGAAATTACTGAGAGGGCTACTTTTCAAAAAAATTAAATATCCTCACCAGCCTACAGTAAAAAATATAAAATCAATTTTAGAAAGCTTATTTTTCAAAAATAAAATTAAGAATAAATTAATGTTAAGACTTACTTTATATATATCTTAAAGGGTAGTAAAATGTGACGAAGAGAGAAATAATATTTTTAGACGAACACATAATTTTCTCTCTCTCTCTCTCTCTCTCTCTCTCTATATATATATATATATATATATATAAACACCACGTCTTACTACCCGTTTGGGTTATACACCTATATACTAATTACACTAATGTGTTAAGCATGAGTGAGGTTGAATTTAGAGAAAGTGCACGCTTATCTGCGCGTAGAGAAATTGGAAAACCATTTATTAGGGAAAACCACCCTCAGTACAACCGACCAGGATTCGAACCTCGATATCCCCGTCATTGACTGTTTATTCAACATGAGAGTGACGCCTTAGACCATGCGGCCACCGAAGCAGGTGTGTGAAGACTAGTTTTATCTTATGAAAAGGAACCAAGACAAGATAGATACCGGTTTACGGACACTCATTTGTCATCAATGATGAAAGCGACTTCAACAAATACAAAAAAAAAAAAGCTTAAAATATCTGGGCTAAAATAGAAAGTAAGTCTTAACATTAATTTATTCTTAATTTTATTTTTGAAAAATAAGCTTTCTAATGTTGATTTTATATTTTTTACTTTAGGCTGGTGAGGATATTGAATTTTTATATATTTATTATATATATATATATATATATATATGTGTGTGTGTGTGTGTGTGTGTGTGTGCATTTATATTAACTATGATAATGTGGTGGGGAGAGGGAAATTATAATTTAGATAAGATCTACCCACATTCACGTGGAGGGAGAGTTAGAAAACAGTTGATAAACAAAACCTTAATATACCTGGCCAATAGTCGACCCCTGAACACCGAGGCCCAATAATAAGCTTGACATTTATATCACGTGTCCACCACCCAAAGCGCGGGTATAGTATTATTTATATAACTTTCACACTTTGGATTGAAGTAGTAAAATAAAATTATATTATCATTAATATTATAGATTCCATTCACATTAAAATTATTGTTATAAATAGCCTCGTGCTCTCGTCATGATTGTTATAAAATATTACACTATTCGCGGACACGGTTTTGAGGCTTTACGGATGCTATTTTATTCATTTGGTGTAAATAAATTTTTAGAACATATTAACATTTTTCTTTGTGCTCAGCATTGTTAGAATTTTACTAAGTTTTTAGTGTTATTTTATAAGTTTTGCTATTATCTATCACAATTTACAGATGTTTAAAACATAATTTGACTTATGAATTCATGAATGTATATATACAGTAAGTTTCTTCCTATTTAAATTGAGCTCTATTATTGAACAAACACAAACAGCTAGTAAATTACAATGGATGGCATGAAAAAGAACCAGAGTTGCTTTTTAATTAACAGCTCAGTCACGATGAAGAAACACGAACTTAATTAAGTAAAACCTATTTTGTCAAGATATTAGGTTTCATTTTATCTGAATGACCGTAACGTTATCCTCATAAATACATTAACTGCTCATACCATCATACTGGATCAGTAACCTCTATGTAAAAACAACTACTCAATTGTTGCATATTCTTTCATTTACTTTTGTATAAGTGCACGAATTACAAGACAGTAAGATTTTCCTAGGAAGAATATTTTATAAAATACAACACTATTTTTGCAGTAAAAATCGATTTTAAAAACTGCATTATTTAGAGTTAGTGATATTTTATAAGTGTTGATAATATCTATCAAAAGTGACAGCTGCTGATCATATGGCTTGACATATGAATATGTCAAAGTAGGGCTAGTAACTTTTCTAGCTGTCATTTAAGGTTCTAATATGAACTAATTATTAAGCCGTATTTCTATCTGTGGAGGCTCTGGTGTTGTAAAAAAATTGGAGGAACCAGTATTAACAAATATTTCTCTTTACAAAGTTTCGACACTATAATTATATATTTTTTTACAAAATTAACAATTTAAAAACTCGATGATAAAGCTACTATTTTAATAATCAAATATTTTCATAGTAATAAATTAGATTTGTTTAAAACAAAAAAACATTATTATATGTTTAGTTTGTTTTTAGTTAATCTTGATTAAGACTAAAATAGTCTAAAAAATGATCCAAATTGAGTTTTATATTCACCAAAAGATATTTTTCTAGCAACAGTTTGTGGAAGCCTTGGTTATCCTGAGACTTCTATCGCCCTCACTCAATTCCGGATCTGATTAATTAATGAGCCCGAAAAAAAAAAGTGGTCATCTACAACAGAGTTTTTCGGAATCGAACAAGGGTCTTCTACGAGTTTGTTTGACCATTTTAACACCTTATTCTTGGAGGCAAGTTCACATGTTCACATATTATATATTCTGAATTGTTAAAATAAATATTCAGGCTATCTTTGTTAATGCTAAATTATATAAGTATTATTGTAAAATTAATCTAAGTCTTACAATAGTAAATTAAATGGTACCATACTGTTGTACAAACTTTCGAGCATGGTCTATAATTACTTTGAACTAGATTTTCAAAAATAAGTTTTCAGTAAACTACCCCAAAGTAGGTTTTCTTCAGAAAAAAACAAACACATAATCTTGTTAATTATAATAAAACCATATATAAATTTTTAGCAAAAATGTTCTAACCATTTAAAAAGAATAATAATAATATATTCTTATTTATCATGTAAAGTAATTCTCAGATACTCAATTTGAAGTAAATCGTAAGGGCTATTTTCTAAACGTTTTCAATTTCCTAAAAGTGCTCATAAGTTTAAATTTATTTACTTTAGAAAAATCAACACATTAAAGGGGAGTATCGTAAAGTTCACACACGGAGGGTGTATCTTTTCTCAATAAGAACCCATGGGTCAGTGATGTATGCCCGACGCGAAGTCTTGTCACGACGAACTCCGCTCTTCTAGACTTGCGTAACAGAAGAGGGTAATCGCGACACAACGCAGCTTGTTCTGAGCAGGGATCTAAACCCACTACTCGCACCAGGTGTGTAAGACCTCACGTCGAACATAACCCTTTAGGTCTGCTGGTCATAACTTGACATTTTCTACATATAATTAGGAGCAAAAGGATGGTCGAATTTCGCATTAAATTGTCTTACATTTTCAATCCGAACAATCTCGATCATTTGCGTCTTAGTCATAGGCAGTTGTAACTGAGTGGTTAGAGTGTACATTTTTTTAGTAAGCTTGTTCAAACAGCGTGCGTTGTTTTAAATGTTCGATTGAGAAAACTAATTTCTCCATTTTTACATTTTTTGTTGTTGCGAATTTCACTTCAATACGCCACACCTTTGGTTACTTTGAAAATTATGCTGCCCACCTCTGCCTTAGGCCATTCGGCCACCGAAACGGGTTTGTATTTTCGTAAAGGGTCTTTCTATCATAATCTTACTTTAGTTCAGTGCTGACGTGATTGACTCTTGACTTAAAGATGTGTCTAAAATCTTAATTATGTGTAATTAGGGGTGTAGAAGAATAGTACCTATTAATGATTTCAAATCTTCTCTTCAGGCAAACGCAATCAACTATCCTTCTACCCGCTTCAGCGGCCATGTGGTCTAACGCAATATTTCGCAGTAGACTAGACTGCCGATGACGGGGAGATCGAGTTTCGAATCTCAGTCGGGTGTACTGAAAGTAGTTTTTTCCAAAATTGATTTCTACTCTCTTTCTAAACAAATGCGGATACACTTCTTCTAAATTAAACCATCCTAATCCTTAACACCATTTGCATAGTTAGTACATAGGAGTACAAGCCAAACGGGTAGTAAGACGTGGGGATAAAAAAAACTCTCCAGTTTATTTATCAAGTTAATTTTTTTAGTGCACCGAGTTTTACTACCCTTCCAGACTACCCACATTTAATTAAACTAAGGCGGTTAGTGATGAGGAAGGTACAATTTAGAGAAATTGTACCCACATTTGCGTAGAGGGAGAAAAGGAAATTCCACACCCAATACAACAGACAAGGATTCAAACGTCTACAACACTAACAATAATTAAGACTAGACAAGCTTTACCACCGATGAGATGCTACCAGTTTAGTTCGTGTAAATTGTGGATAGTCGGAACTGGAGATATTTGTATTGATTGGTCTCTTAAAATGGAGAATGTAACTCGCAACAGTTTCATGTGAGACAAGGTATAATAAGGAGAACTGTACCAACATTCGCCTAGGGGAAACAGGATGGAGAAACCTCGACGGCAAGGCTGTAGTCAGAAGGGTTTTTGGAGGTTTAACACCCCCCCCCCCTGAAATTTTATGAACAATTTACATATGGCTTTATTTATGATTCAAACAATATCAAAATTAAGGTACAAGTACAAATTAGGGGGCTGTCTTAACATAAAAAAAACACTTCCGAGAGCATTCAGAGGTGTTTAGTATTCCATTCACCGTAGGAATTGACTTCTGAAAGGCCTTTTTCCAAAACCATAAATCTACTATATAGTAGGATATTGTTAGGAAAAAGACCTTCCAGAGAGTAATTCCTACCGTGAATGGAATATATCTAGAATTTTTCCTAGCTTCCGGCAATTAGGGAGTTATGTTGCCATAAATAAACTTCAGATAGCCTCTATAAATATTTATCATTTAGAATTTTTTTCTACCCTTCTGCAAAATCGGGGGTTGAAATTATCGGCTGGCTATGGCCTTACTCGATGGTAGACCACTCAAGTATCGACGTGACTGTCGTTTGTAGTCCATTGACGGCGGGCTGTTCCCAAACAAGACGAGGTGAGTTGAGCCATTTCTCACCCTTGACCCCGAACATCTCCAGGGGTCACCTTGACGACTGTGACTCGACTCATCATGTACAAATACAGAAAACCACTTGTTATTAACCTGTCTTCTCCACCAGTCCATCCGTCATCGCTTCACCGCGCTACCCACTCCTTGCGGTCACACCTACGTGCCGTCTACGACACCCTTTTTTTATTCGCATCTTACTACCCAACCGGGCTATCAACAAATAATAACACTATTTTATTTATTTAAAATATTTAACGTGAACTTTCCGAACCGACTTCTAACATGACTTAAATTTATAACAGACACAACGTCCAGATCAGTGGCGGCTCGTGTATAGGCACTGCGGAACTGCAGCACCCCCTATTTCAGCTTGATATTATTGATAACATTTAATATAATGAGTTCTTTTTTTCTTTAATTCTTTATTTATTTTTGTAGTACAATATGTATTCCTTAAGCTTAATGTCAGTACTTCAGTAGCCATCCCCTAGTTTATGAAAAATATACCAAAATATTTGTATGGAACTGTGCGCTTCTCAGTGCCAGATACGTGGTGTTTGACTGTTGTGTGCATGCACACATAGGAGGAGTTGAGGAGGAAGGCGGGGCTGCCAGGTAGAGAGAGCACTGTTGTTCTCGCAGTGCCAGCTCTGGCGTGGTGGTGGAAGGAAGTTTTTTTTTTACTCAGCGTGTGTTGTGCTTAAAAACCGTGTACCATATTCTTGAATGTGATAAAGTGTAGAAGAGTGTAGAATTAAATTATTATTATTCTGCTTCCGGCTATTTTATTTTATTAATTTTTTTCGGTTCTTTTATTTAACAGAAAACTTTAACCATGGCCTTGCATCCCCAAGAAATAAGTTCTGTGACTGTAAGTGAACTTCAACAGCTTAAGTTTTCACAGCTATCTCTTCATGAGAAAGTTACAGTTAAGAAAAGAGGTCGTTCAACACCTGATATTCTAATATCTCAGGCAGGCAAAAGCAACAACAAGAAATATATTCGTAGCAAGTAGTAAATAAAACAAGTTTTTTTTTGTTAAGATTTTATCAAGTTTCTGAATCAATTTTCTTTTTATACATTTTTTTTCCTTTTACACAGTTTTAAAACAAAGGCCAAACAATTTCTGGGGCAGCACCCCCATTAATTTTAGCTACGAGCCAACACTGGTCCAGACCCCAGCCGTTAGTTCATCAGTGTGAAAGGGGAAAGCCATATTTCACCAACGATAGATTTTTTTTGTCATGTCAGGAATCGGGACCCTTAGCTAAGTAAGGAGGCACTCTATCGACTGAGCTAAGGTGTCGAACCAATTACATTAATGGGATAGCGATGTTGAAAGAGGAATGTAGAAGAAATACACCTACATTTGTATTGAAGGAGAGTGGACAAACATTTAAGTAAAAACCACTTTAAATACATTGGACTGGGAATAGAGAACCGACGACCTCTTCAACAGCAAACCAGGTTAAACAAGCTTGTCATTTAGTCCACGTGTTCACTAATTCGTCTAGTCTGACACTTAATTTTGTAACATTTTAAAAAACATTATAAAAAAAATTCTGAAAGTAAGGAGTGGTAATAATGAGAGTTAAGGTTTGGATAAGTTGATCTAGATAAATAGATAAAAAATTAATTTATAAATTAAACATTTAATAAAGTGGTAGATGTATTAAGTGAAATTGACAAACATTAAAATGAATAATTTAAATATAATTTTGGTGAAGAAACATAGTGTAAGATATGAACATTTATATAAAATTATAATGCATGATCAAATAAAATATAAATCTCTAACGAGTTTATGAATAGTTTTAAAACATAAGTTGACACATTAAAATATTAATTCAAAAATATATAATGCAATATAATGTGGTGCGAACAATGTTCTTAGGTCCAGATTTGTTGAGAAACAATGAATAAAAATTAGACTAACATATGCCAAACTGTCAAACAAATTAAATGAAGTGGTTATGTAATGTAGAATAATCTAAGTCTTATCTTTGATTTTGTCCCATTAATCCTTTTTGATATCCATCAGTGGAAAGAGGCTGGATTACTTCATTCCGATATGTTTCGGTACTATGGTACTATTATTATTATTATTAGCACCACGTCTTACTACCCGTTCTGGTTATACGCACTTACGCTAATGTGTAATGGTAGGGTGATTGTGAGATGAAATGGAGGACCTACAGTTTAACGTGGAATCCAAACCACGGTGGAGGCCTGGCATTCCCCACATTCACAAGATGTCTTGTCAGAGGGGAAGGAAGGGTTTGGTAATCAGATAAATTTGTGCCGGGACCGAGGATTGAACCCTGGACCCCAGCACAGAAGTCACACCTTACCTCTAGACCGCCAGGTCACCTACTATGGTACTATAAGCATGGATATTATGTCGTTGTGAAAAACATGTGTTATTACGACAGCTAGATGTTAACTTTTTTGTGTTTTTAAGTTTTAAGATTCGGTTTAGTGAACAACCTAGCCGGACACTTTGGAACTGCTTCTTACTACCTATCCGGTTTATACGCTTGTGTTCGTTACGCTAAAGGTTTTAGGGATTAGGAAGGTTATATTTATAGGAAGTGTAACCGCATTTACACGGAGAGAGAGTAGACAACTATTTTGGAAAAACCAGCCTCAGTACACCCTACCAAGATTCGGACCTTGATCTCCTCGTCATTGGCAGTCTAATATACTGCAAGAGTAGTACTTAGACCATGTGGCCACTGAAGTGGATCTTAGGGTAAGTATTTACTTATATTTCTCTATGGATAAATGATTTCCTCTTTACTTGAGATATGAATGTTCGTAGTTTATTTTCCCCACTTTATTATTTATATGAAAGAACGGTTGTACGTGAAGGGTGAAAGGAAGTGTAGGATTAGACAGAATATAGAAGTAGTTCCAGAAAACGACACAGATCATTGTATTTTAAGATGTGTGAGATGACAGTGATTGATACTTTCACACTGATCGAGGCGGCCTTAAAAAAATCCCGAGTTGTAAAAGCCAGATGTTTGTTCCATAATAAGTTTTTTTTCTTTCAGATCAGTGATATGTCTTATCACACGACCGGTTCGTCATTTCAACGTAAAGAAGTTTGTCGCACTACTGAGCCACCTTAGAACACGGGAAATAATTCTAAACAACCGTACTCCCCCTCCCCTACACCCTGTCCTTTTCCCTGCTGTTCGCCGAGCGAATCCCGACGACTTGTCACGAGGTGGGTTTTTTTTTCTCTCGGCCACGACCCACAAGGTTAGTGGTTTAGAAACTTGATAAAAAGCTTTGAATTCTTCAGACAAGTTTTGTGGCCAGCCAGAATGTTTTGAGCACGAACTTCTCGAGTGTTTTATTTGAGTTTTTACATTGCACCTACTTTAGTTTCACGCGGTGGTAGAAAACCAAATAGTGGGCCATTAGTGATCGTTACAGGAGGAAGGTAAATCCATTCAGAGTGATTATATGGTCCATTCGCCATAGGAGTGGTAGTAGCTGACATAAGATATAAATACTGTTAGAAGAAAATCATAATAAACCTTTTGTGTGTGTGTGTGTGTGTGTGTGTGTGTGAAGGTTTAGACTGCCAAAAGTGACAATAAATCAACATTATAGTCTGTAGATTATATGGTTTGGCGAATAGATAGGCCTACATGAAAGAATATCTGGTAACTTTGACTAAATGTCACTTACCTACTTCTTACCGTAAATGGGGTATATGTTTCGTACAAAGGTTTACATACTTGTGACCAAGTAAACATGACAAGTGGATATCTACGATCCAATTTTCAAATAAAGGACATTTTAAGAAATACAAACCTTTTACGGTCAACTCTGAAAACATCTTACTGTTTTATTAGTGTTATATTATAGATATTGATAATATGTGCCAAAAGTGACAGCTGTATATCACAAGAATTGACGTATGAATACGTGAGAGTACTAGCAGTCAGATAAGGAAGGTCCTTCCTATGAAAATTGGACTGGAGACACTTTCGCAACTACAAAAATAGTATTATTAAAATTATTTTGTCCAACTACCCGTCCAAGCAATCCATATATTTAAACTTCTAAGTTAGGCATGAGGAAGGTGAAATTCAGAGAAAATTTAATGTAAAATTATATTTGAATTTTATAATAGGACCTTCGTAAAAAAATCTAACTGTAGAGTAAAATAATAATAAACCAGGAAACCATTTCTGATGTTCCATTAATGTTTGAATTTATTTTTTTCCATCGTGCCAAATTCTTTTTGTGTGGCTTAATAAATTACCTGGAAAAGCATGTTTTGATAAAAACAATAATCGAAAAGGCAGCGGATGTCCCAAGTGCTAAGAGGGGCTGTCCTTAAATAAGGTAACGCTTTTTTCCCCCAAGATTTTCAATCCACCCTCTTTCCCCCACTTAAAGGATCGTAAGAATTTTCCATCTCCTCTTTTCCCCCCTTTTCAATTCAATCATACGTTTTTTTTACAATTTGATAAATAATATTAGTTTAATTGTTTAAGTTAATTTAATTTTTATT
Source organism: Timema shepardi (assembly GCA_902151425.1). Taxonomy (NCBI): domain Eukaryota; kingdom Metazoa; phylum Arthropoda; class Insecta; order Phasmatodea; family Timematidae; genus Timema; species Timema shepardi. The sequence continues at coordinate 179,231 of CABFVX010000155.1, read as the reverse complement.
ACTACTAAAACAAAAAGTCAGCTGTCATGTATATTATCATTAACTATAGTTGCACAAAATATGAAGTCTATATTTCAATTATTTTTGTAAGACAGTGAAAATTACTTATTAAAGTGGCGTTGGTCAATTAATGAAAATGAAGCCTTTCAGAATTTTCCGATTTTTTCTTTAAAAATTTTAGATTTGGTCTTGCCATAAACATTGATTTAAAAAAACCTTACGTAAGATTCAACCCCCAACCCATATTAAGATAATACTGAACCCCCCTTTTTCACTCAAAAGCCCTACGTAATTTAAGGATTAAGGGTTGATGTCATCAACTTCATCTGATATGGTTTGCCGGTAGTGGGGAGGTTGGGTTTCAAATCCCTTTAGGGTGTTTTTCCCCCCCACATACTCGAGCACATTTCTTCTAAATTTTACCTTTCTCATACTTAGTAGTTTTGTGAAGATATGCAGACAGCCCGAACGAGTAGTAAAGCATGTGTACACACAAATAAAATGATTTTTCCTTTTGTTTTTATTAAAACCTTCAGCGACATTTTATCATTTCATTCAAATGGCTTTTTATAAACTATTGCGGCCGGGGTTCAATCCTCGGTCCCGGAAAAGATTTATCTGATTACCAAACCCTTCCTTCACATCTGACAAGACGTGTATTAATCACAACTTGTGAATGTGAGGAATGCCAGGCCTCCACCGTGGTTCGGATTCCACGTTAAACTGTAGGTCCTTCATTTCATCTCACTATCACCCTACCATTACACATTAGCGTAAGTGCGTATAACCCGAATGGGTAGTAAGACGCGGTGCTAATAATAATAATAATAATAATAATATAAACTATTAAGAAGACAAAATATGCAAAGGAGTGGGAATCGAACAAAGAAGCTGAAAGTTTTATTGTTCTTTCAAGTCAATAAAGCTATCTAGTTTTTATTCTTTATTTTTATGGATATCTCAGTCGACAGAGGAGTGGAGCCAAATGATAAGGGTTCAAATATCATCTTGTCAAAGGGAGGAAAACTTAAAAAAATATTGATTAATTATCGACTTTATTTTGGCGCGCGCTTTAGTGTCAAGTGTATTGAGGGTTAGTGATTACCATATCCTGATTTGATTACAAGGATAAAGCCAACAACCAGATCTCACGCCGCTTATTTACCACTCAGTGAATGGAAACGGGTTACATTTAAGTTGGTGTAGGGGATCCGATAAAAGGGCAACGTTTTTTTGTTTTTATAGCAAAAATTTTTTTGGGAACAAAATAAATTAAATATTTCTCCAGTAGAAACATAGATTTTAATTTTCTTCATATGGTGACTTCAACAGTTGTTTAATATCTGCCATGAGCCGAAAAAGAAAAAGTTATAGTTAAATTCTAGGACATCCTTGACAACTGTTAAAGTCACCATGTGAAGAAAATTAAATTCTATGTTTCTACTAGAGAAATATTTTATAGATGTACCAGCATTTGCGTAGAAAGCCTCCTCAATATAGGATTTGAACCCCAACCTCCCCCCTTCACAAGAAACCTGGCACGATGAGATTGAAGCTTCAGTAAGCCCATCGAGGCAGGTTTCAAGCTTTAACTGAATCGAACCTTAGATCGGCCCTTTTTATATAAAAAAAGAAGGCGGCCACAGTACTTATATTTAACGACGTAATCATACGATGCAGCTAATTATGGAAAAGAGAAAATACTTGATTTTGAATAATGTTGGTTATATTATGTGACTCACCTCCCAGACATCGTGAATTTTTCCCTCAGGGCAGCCAACTTAACAGGGTCATTGGCCTACTTGAGTCAAGGCGTGTGTATGTGTGAGCTGAAGAGGAGGAATTGTTGGGATGGACCAAACTTCCCACCACACTTATGTGAGTGTGTGAGTGTGTGTGTGTGTGTGTGAGCAAGTGTCTTGTTTCCTCCTATCCTCCTTCACACAGGAACAAAAGACTAACGAACTTCCTACAGACCTCTCTGGAATGTTGTTGTCCCCCGCCTGCACGCTACAAGCCGCCACCATTTACGTAGGTATTTTTGGCACGCGGGTATATTATGGTGGTACACCTTTATTTTCCTTCTAGCCTAAAACAACGCTACATTTAGTAAAATACATATAATTACAATCTCGTAACACTTTTTGGTCGAGAAATGTCTTGAGGGTATTCAGGTAGAACACATCTATGCGTAGACCTGGTTTAATTTTGATAATAATTATGTTTATAAGAAAAATAGTTTCCTTACGAAAATGTATATTTTGTAAAAATCATAATATTCGCATCACTGGGCAAGCAAATAAAGGGGTGCGTTTCGTCCTATTTGGGTTGCATACAAATGAAAAAAAGTTATAATTTTTAAAACCGATCATAATGTGTTTTTTTTAGCACCGCGTCTTACTACCCGTGTGAGCTATACGCTTTTATACTAATTACACTAATGTGTTAGGGATTAGGAAGGTTTTAATTCATATGAAGTGCACCCGCATTCACTTGGAGAGATAGTGGGGGAAAAATATGAAAAAAACACCTTCAATACATTCGACCAGGATCGAACCCATATCTCTCAATTTCTGCAGTGTAGTCTATTGCAATAGTAGCGTCTTAAACCATGCGGCCACCGAGGCAGGTACTATAATATTAATATTTTCGCGACGCAGGTCACGCGGGTAAAGACGTCAATCTCGTCTAGTCTGGTTTTCTAGCTGAGAAGATCCGGGTTTTAATCCCGGTTGGGTTTACTAGGGGTATGTTTATCCAAATGGTTTCCCACTCTTCCTTAACGCAAATGTGGACACATTTAATAAAACGTTTTTTTACTCATCCTTTCCCAATTAGTCTAAAAAGGTTTAAATCTCAGAAGGGTAATGTGCTACATATATCTTGCATCCCCTCACCCCATACTCCAAAATAGAGAGGGACTAGGGAGGTAAGGTACGTATTTATAAAAAAGTTTATTTTGTAGAGTAACAAAAAGATGGATAATGTTAAATTTTTTCAATATCAATCGTATTTTTTAGTTTGCCGCCCTGGGCTATAGTCCTCTAAGACGTCCTGTAAATCCAGTAGTGCACCGTAAGTGATTTTTTGTAAACCCTATTGGACTGATAAAATTAATTTTCTGTTTTATTGTGGAAATAGGTTAATTTTTCCCCTCCAACCCCTCCCCACGCCTCAATAATTAAGAGGTTGTGACGTATATGTCGTCATCAATCCATTACTTGTAGTCTTTGGTTTGAATCCTGTTTGGTTCTCAACGCGGTACGAAAATTGGTCGGTGTGAATGTTCCGGAGTTCACTCTAGGGGTGGTCTCAGGTGCTAATAGCCCTAGGTTCTAACCGAGTACCCGGACAAACAGTAGAGCTACAGTAGCCCCATGACTTCTTTGGTGCTGACTGACAGCTCACAGCTGACTTCTGACAGTCAACATTTAGGTATAATACCTAAATTTTGACCGTCAGAAGTGACAGCTGCTAAATACATGTTTTTGCAGCTCATATAGTTCGGCGTAGAGATACATAATTTTGTCTGGTAACTTTTCAAAACTTTTATCTGTCAACTGTGAGCTGTCAGTCAGCGTCAAATAAGATATGGGGCTACTGTAGTATTATTTTCGATCTTATGCGCGCGTAGCTCTAGCGTTACGTGATAACCCAACGGAGTGTGTTTCCTATACACGACACATACGTTTGTCACGTTTTACTATTTGCTCTGATAACCAAAAGACCAATTAGGTAGAATTTCGGGAAAATTTGTGATTTCCTTCCACATTCCTCAGCGGGAATCTGCTACGCTTTAAGGTTACATAGCCAATTTTTGTTTTACCGGGTGTTCGAGGAAATACTGAAATATAGATTTCTTATTTTCTATCAAGTCTTGTTCGCCTTTCAGGACATACGCATTTTAATCACGTTAATTATGTAGAGTTGTGAAATAAATAGTTTTGTTTAGAAAATGTACCCGCATTCGCGTGGAGGATGGGTGGGATACAATATTAGAGGGAAAACACACCTAGCACACCCTGCCATCCACACTCCAATCCCCC
>CABFVX010000155.1:135553-171623 GCA_902151425.1 Timema shepardi | reverse complement strand
CCCCCCAAAGCACTATTATTTTATTACTAATGTGAAACTATATTTAGATGAATTTCAAACAAAATTGTTAAAAGCCATTTTTAAAACATTTCAAATTTTTAAAAAAATCAGTAATTTGTAAACTACTACTAAATAACTTATATTAAAGAAACAACATACAATCTTATTTGCGATTTTAAACATTACCAAAAGCTTATTTTGCACAAAATCGCTACAGCTATTAAAAAAAATTCAAAATGATTTTCTCAAAATCTGCTCTAACAATTTTGATTAAAATTAATTTCTTAGCTTTTTTTTAAGTGTCTTGAATCACGGTCGGGCGTACTAGGGGTGGTTTTTACAAAATAATTTCCACTCTCCTTCCCTGCAAACTCAGGTACACTTCCTTTAAATTTAACCCACCTCATCTCTAGCCCACTTTTGTAATTAGTAAGTGTGCGTATAGCATGAGCAGATAATAATAGGCGGTGCTAAAAAAAACTGTGCCCTTAACCCGAGGCCCTGGTGGTCCCCCAGTATGCATAACTTTCATTCGCTGGTTCTCCAACTTTGACTACCCCTGATTTACATCAGAGTTAACATCATATATTTAATGAACCTTTGTTAGCTTTTCTTTTTTTAAAAAAGTCAAATGTTTAGCATACCTTAAATATCCCGACACCTCAACTAGGTCGATGGTCCATTTGACTACTGAGATAGAAAGTCCCTGGTTTGATTACCACTACAGCTAAGGGATGTATTATGTTATCTTTTTTTTTAGCACCGTGTCTTACTACTCTTTCTGGTTACACGCCTATGTACTAATTCCACTAATGTGGTAGGGATTAAGGTTTAATTTAGGGGAAATGCACCCGCATTTGTGTAGAGGGAGAGTATAAAACCGATTAAGAGAAAACTACCCCCGGTGCACCCAACCGAGATTAAAGCCCGATCTTCCCGTCTTCAGCAGTCCAGTCTAACGCGAAAGTAGCGCGTTAGACCATGCGGCCATCGAAGCTGATGATGCATTACTAGAAAGAGATGTTCCTCTTTCACAGTAATGAATTTAAGGTCAGACGATTCTACTATAAAATTAAATCAGTTTGTAAGTCGTGTGTTGATATTATAGTATGTTACATCCCTAATAAAAAAAAAGCCCAGGCAAGCTTACAACTGAGTGTAGTCACAACTAATGACATGAAGGGTAGGTGGGGGAAGGGTCGGAGGAACCCCAGAGAGGTGACAAAATTCAAACCTTGGGCGGAAGGAAATGTTGCCGCCACACCTGTTGCTCATAGAGAGAGTTAACCTCTGACCTGTGACCTTGGGCTGGCACACAGACACACATAACGAGGGGCCGACCATCTCAAAACATTTTGAAGGCAGTCCCCAGGACAGATCCCACTTATAATTAGGTCCGAAAAGGACTGTCTCCTATTTGGTTATTTAAGTTGCAAGATATACAGTCCAATTTTCATAAGAAGCTTTTAGAAAATAAATCTTATTTTGTTATGGTCGACATTGATGATAACATTCCACTTGATTGTTATTTAATGTGAATTGATAATATCCAACAAAAGTGACCGATGCAGATCACAATACTTGACAGTTAAGTTAAGTAAGTCTAGTAACTTTTTCTAAAATGGGTCTGTACATTAAAGTCCTTGGATTTCACCAAATCATGTTGGCCTCAACCATGGCCGGGAGAGTTGGAAATATAGTCATCACACGGTATGAGTGTTTTGATGATCCATTTAAATTAATTTCAAGGTACTAAAAAAAAAAGTGGCTACATAAGTTAAGGCGTCCACATTTTTTTTTAGTACCTTGAAATTAATTTAAATGGATCATCAAAACACTCATACCGTGTGATGACTATATTTCCAACTCTCCCGGCCATGGTTGAGGCCAACATGATTTGGTGAAATCCAAGGACTTTAATGTACNGTTAATAAATTAAGGGGTCCCCATTTTTTTTTTTTGGTCATGGGTTAAATTTTTTTTTGGTGGTCCCCCCCCCCCCCCCCCACTACCCCCGTAAATGGTTTCCCAATCTCTCTCTGTCTATGGGTTCAATTCCTATAAAATGTATCTCTCTTGTCCCTAACAATTTGTGCAAATAGGCGAATAGCCCAGGCATCTTCATTGAGTGCAGGGTTGCTACTATTTTCTTAACACAAAATTACCCTGTTTTCTAGAAGAAGTTATTATTTTCTCAGACAACTTAGATTGAATAAATAAAAGAGTAGTAAAATTTTATTTTCCATAAAAGTGATTAGTGTAAATTAATGTAAATGTTTGAATCAGGATGATTTATTATGCTTGATGGGGAAATATAACTGCTGTTGATTCAAAACCTTTGTTTAAGTGGTGATAAGACATGTTTGAATAAGCGTGCTTAATTCTTCTATTAACTTTTTCTTATATCCAAAGATGCAATATTAAAATTTTCACTTAAATTTCCAAAAATTAACAGCTATTCCAGTTTTTTGTTTTTTATTTCACAAAATTCCATTTTTTCCAGGCTCAAAAAATTCCCTGTATTTTCCCGGCTTTCCTTCGATGAAACATAACTTGAGAAGGAAGGAAAGTTAAGCACTTGTCCACACGTGCTCTTGTAGTTTAGTACATATCAATTATCCAGCCCACACTAGAGTAGGACCTACTAGGAAATAATAATAATAATAAAAACCGCCTTCGACACTTGTCTAGTCTACATTGCTTCCACTTTCAGTAACAGGTGTTGGAAATATTTGGGCGACAAGAGAGGAACTATAAAATTGGCGAGAGCCACTAAAGAGAGACAAGATACCAAATAAAAGTAGGGAAGAGGGAGCGAGATGGGAAACCAAGAATGGAGGGCAAATTGGAGAAACAAAACCTCGAGAATAGATAAAATGTTAGTGAGAATCTAAGAAAAAGTAAAAGAAGAAGCCAGAGAAAGAGAGAAGAGAAGTTGGACCAGAAAAGAAGGCTGGTAGGAGGCCAGTTGGTTTCTGGGACACGCACACAAACACACACACATACGATGGTGTGGCACACATAGTACTTATCAAAGAAGGAGAAAGGAGGGTCGAGGGTTGGGTGTCCCTTGTTATTAATGTGTAGTGTAATCATGCAATATTTACTGTGCATAATATCATCTTACATATCCGCATGTCTATATGAACCCCGCACCTGTACCATTACCATTTACCGTTAAGCTTTTCAAATCTTAAAAAAGACACAGGAACATTGGAATTCAACATACAACCTTTCCCTGCCAATGTTTTATCATTAAGTTATCGAACAATAATTGTAGGAAAGAGCGTTTATATACTACAAACTTTTTTTTTTGTGATCAACATTGATCACATTTACATTTATTATTAGTACTGATATTATCTATGAAAAATGACAGCTGTAGATCACATAACTTTATGAAAATTGTTTTAGTAACTTTTATAACTGTAAAAAAAAAGTTCCTTCCAATCTAAATCAGACTATGCCATAGATTTCTCCAATACCCAGAGTAGACTGTCATATTGTTATTATTCTGTTCAAGGGCCATGTCTTACTGCCCATTCAGGATATAGCTCCATGGCGTCAGCTTGCAAGCTAGCTATACTGACTGAGCAGTCACCACACGTTGGTGAAGATAGTCTCTCATGTGGTCAGTACAACGAACCCTCCGAACGTAGACATTTTAATTAAGCTAGTGTGGTAAGTATGAGGCAGGTAGAATTTAAAGGTGATGTAACTGCATTTGTATTAAGGGACAGAGGGAAATAAAGGATATATATATATATATAAATAATCTTCAGTACATCCGGCGAGGATTCGAACCCTGACGTTCTCATCACAGCCTAGCCTAGCAATATGTACCTGACATTTAGTCTGTGAGTTCACCTATGTGAATGTGATTTAAGAAAAACTAAATTTAAAATAGACCCAACTCTAGGATAGCAAAATATTACCAAGTTAGAAAATGTATACTCAAATAGTCGATAGAACATTATCCAACATTTGAAAAGCTAATTTAATTGAATGCAATCTGCTACAGTGGCATCACTCTTGTGTTAGACTGGCCTGTTGAAGATGGATAGATTGGAGCTCAAATCCTGATGGTTATATAGAGGGTGGTTTTTACTAAATAGTTTCCCACTATCCTCCCCTACAACTGCAGGTAGATTACATCTAAAATACTTCCTTCCCCGCCCCTACTTCATTAAAGTAATTATCGTGTATGTTTATAGCCTGAACAACTAGAAAGACATGGTGATCACATGTCAAGCCCTGTGTTTTGAATGTACCATAACTTTTGACATGTGTCAATTTTAATAAATAAGGTAACTACATTTATTTTTTTACTCTCTGAAAAGATTTTTCACTGGTGATCCAATTACTAAAGCAATAATTATTTAGTAGTTAAGATTAATCACAAAATTGTACTATCATTAAAATTTATTTATGCATACCACAATATTGTTAGTTGGCAATACAGCAACTGCAATTTAAGCTCAGTCTCCCATAGGTAGACTTTACTAGCTGTATTTAGTAGAAACTGGGTTATTAAAAACTAGAAAATTCCATGGTCATCCTAAACTTAAACTAGTTCCCATAAAAAAAAATCGTACCCAGGCAAAAAAAAATAGTGTTACAGAGTTGTAAGAAAAGCCCAGGGAAGTTTAGATGTTTATTGATTTTTGTGAAAATCTAGAGATCCTTTTTTTTTTAGAAATCTTGACTACTTTTTTTATGACATCAGGAACACTGTCTTAATAGTGACCATACATTCATCTAATAGCACAAATTATATATAGGTTATGGCGGCTATTAAAATTGTTTCAGTAGAAAATGAGAAATATATAAAGAAAATTGTAACTTACCCTTTGAATATTTTTAAAATTTAAATTTGGGGGGGAGGGGGGAGGGGCAAATCTTTATGCGTTTATTAAAAAATTGATGAAAACCTGACATCACTGACAAAAGGAATCATTTCTCATTTTAAAATTTTAAATATATAGCTACACAAGATCTAGCCCAATGAAGGTGAAAAAAAAAATCCAACCATACAATTAGATTTGTAAAAGAAAATTACAAACTAATCGTATATTTTTTGTTATTTATTTTATTTTAAATTAAGCTAAGAAAATAAATAAAACTGAGCATAAAATAAAATAAAAACCTGTCGGGTAAATTTGGGTTCGCAAGTCCCATTATAAATGTATGTCCAAAGTTGAAGGCCATAGGTTAGGTCCAAAGATTCTCGTACACGCCACTATGAGAAACAATATTGACATTAGGTTTCTTTGAGACAACTTTCTTCCAAATAAACCATCTTGCTTTCTTTCATCTTGTCCCAAACACAAGGAAAGTCATATGAGCAAATATTCATGACCAAGCTGTCTTTTTTTTCCTGTTTCTGCGAATATAGCCACTCTCTTCATCTCTAATGATAGAAATTTATCTATACAATACAGTGTTTAATTAACCCTTGAGCAGGTGCACTGGTGTATAACGTACCCCAATTTTATATTTGTTAGTGTGTTAACACTTTCATATACCTGAAGATTGTGTTACTTTTTCTATTCCTTCAATGTGACCTTGACTATCTGATAGTGTACTTGGAATGAGATTTATTTAATTATTCATCTGTTAATTGTAGTTATTTGAAATAATGTTGAGAATCAAGTAACATTAATTATGTATAAAAGTGATTTTTGAACAGATTGTTTCATCCTGAGTCTACCATAGTCTAACGATTATTTGAATTTTTTTTTCACCTAATAAAGCAAGGGGCCTGGGTTTGATTCCCAGTATGGCTATAAAGTTATTATTGGTGAATTTACAGCCTGAGTTTTTTTTTAATATCTTAGTAATGAGTTAGTTCATAAGGTGTGTGCTGATATAAAAAAAATTGTTTTATAAAGTGCATATTCTTATAATAATAATAATAAATACAGTAAAAACCTCAGTTAACCGAAATAAAGAGGTCAGAACTCAATTTTGGGTAGTTTGTATATTCAAGTTGTGGTGGTAAAAATAATTATTTATGCAGAAACATGTTTGATGATGAAAAAATTCAATTATAATTGTTTGAATTTACTACCATAAGTATTTCAATATTAATTTTACCACTACCTGCTGGCTAGCTCTATTGTAACATCATAAACTTTATAATCAAACTTAAGATAAATTATGTTTGTATCGTATGTGTATTTCCATTGTCTTAATACGAATTTAAAATTTTTGAATGTATTTATTTAGTTGGGTGTGTTTAGATTGACTAATTAAAACATAACATACAAAACACATTATTTCATTCATACAAGTATCAATAGTTCAGTGAAAACTGACTGAGGTATTAGGTACCACACGTCTGCCATTGTTATATATATCAACACGCCAACTTGAAGGTTAATGCAGTCCAATTTTTATAGCGAGAGCCTTATCTGACAACTATAAAAGTTACTAGAGCTACTGTCATGTACTCATATGTAAAGTCATGTGATATGTAGCTGTCACTTTTGATGTTATATTATCAATACCTATAAAATAGCACTAATAATAAATAGTAAAATGTAATCATTGTTGATCCCAAAAAAGATGTTTATATTTTCTGAAAGACTATGCTATGAAAATTGGACCGTATATATATTGTGACTAGATATAAGAAATCTTGGTTGATTTCTATTTGTTTTAAAATGTACAGCTAAATATATTCCATTTAACCTAACTCGTCTTTCAATCGATAATAATCTATAAAGCTCTCACTTTTACAAAAAAAATGTCATTTCATCTGAGTTAATATTTTCTCACAGAGAAATGATGTATATATTACTATAGAAAGCTCGTCTTCATGGCCAAGTGGCTAGGGAGAATGAGTCATTTTAGAGACCTTGCCTCAATTCCAGGATGTGCCTAAAATAATTAATCATTTATGTAGATGTTTGTGCTACTAGAATATATAATTCCAGATGTTAGGGTTGAGTATTTAATGATAAATGTGAAGTCCTGGAATAAGTTATGATTCAATTCATGTGACAAACTATTTAAAAAAAGTATCAATCCCAAAGGAAAGGAAAATTTAAGAGTTTTGACAGATTATTCATAAAGTTCAAATTTCTTTTTATAAAATACACATACTTTACTATGTTATTAATTTTGTAGATATTTATAATATTTATCAAAAGTGATAGCTGCATATTACATGAATTGATGCATGAATATATGAAAGTAGATCTAGTAGCTACCAGATAAAGCATTTCCTATTCAAAATTGACTGTGCACTTTGTTCGCCCTGAAAGGGAACAGTCTTACCTTGATGTGGATCCTTTCTTGTAAGCTGCGCCATAATGGAACAATGCAGGGTAATGTTGCAACCTTTCAAGGCAAACAAAAGATTCATAAACAAAGTATAATTAGAATGTTAAGAAATGTCCATAAAAGATTTCCTAAAGGGTGGGAGGGGGGGAAGAGTCAAAACAAGTTACTTTGAATAAATAATTAGGTACACAAACTATTTCAACAACATATTTTATTATTAAAATTGTCCAAAACATGTTTATTACAACATTAATTGTTATTTATTGGAGTCATAGCAAAGTGATAACAAAGGTAAACATATATATAAGAAAATTTTACAAATAAACAGAGCATTCATGTTATGTAGCAATCTCATAAATATTTGAACCTTCAATGAAAAGATTGAATATTACGATTTGAAAATATAATTTCTGAAATATATGTTATTTAAAAACATAAAAAAACAAACACACAAATATAATTGGTTTGTTATCAAGTGCAATCAACAGTAGGTTAAACATTATTATCCTCACTGAACATTGGTGCAGGAACAAGGTTTGGTGGGGGGTGGGGAAGTGAGGCAGGGGGATGAAGAAATATATTGTGAAGCGTAAAGGAAAAAAAAACTTTATTTGAATTAAGATACACCCGATGCAAACATTTTAGAGGGCCATTTTTTAGAGATAATTCCACATTTGGTTTGATATCCCACCACATACTTCAAATACTACTGCACCTCTGATTACTCTTTATTTTAAGTTTAATAATGTGTGATACAAACTATTAGTGATATATAAGATACTAGTCTTGATTTCTTCATGTCCCAGTGGAAGCCTCCACGTAGTTTAGCGCCAGCTGTCGGACATTAGTGACCAACTCTGGAGTGCCATGAGTCTCCTCGAAACTGAGAAACTTTTTAAAAAGTGACTTCATCTTATGAGTTGAGAGCTTCTGGGTCACCGCACGTTCCAAGACGTGTCTGAAACACAGCACAAAATATTGGTCAGAGCAAGGAAGAGTGGTTTATCGGTAGGATCGATCACATGGTTAGGCCGTCTGACTGCCATGAGTTAAATCGTCAATTTTTGTTATTTATATTTTTCTTAACAATGTTTCACTTCCACCTCACTTTTTACAACTTTTCTCTTTTCACTACAGGTAAGTTATTTATACCAAAATTATATTATTTAGGTTTAAAGAGGAGTCATCAAGCCGAAAAAAATGTATCAGCAATGCATGAAAGCAGGGTCTTCCTTAACAGACATGGAACCCTGGGCGAACTTAGTTTGCGGGACACTCGGTTATCTGCCTCACTCCCCTTACCCCCAAAAATAATTTTAAAAATAAATTTTTGTTGAATATTGTTACAATAGTTTGTAGATATATAAAATTTTCAGCCATATGAGGTATCAGGAAATGCCCCAAAGCTCTTAAAGGTAAATACATGTAGTAGTTAATGCTAGATTCTGTATTAAAAAAAAAATATATATAAGGGTTAATTTCTCACCAACCCTTCATTTAATTTTCTTCCCTAACAAAAGTGATCTGTATAAAGGTGCAAAGAACAATTGTGGCAAGTTTGAATTAAATTGGTTAATTCATCCAAAAGTTATAGTGAAACATATTCACCACGGAGATACAGACAAATGCAACTCAGTGGAGTTAAAACAGAGACATTGCTTAACTCGTCCAATAAATCAAACCATGTGATTATGTTTTTATTTGTTTTTTCACTCTGACAATATATGCTAGATCGCCTATACACTGAACCTAGGTTCTACTACACGAGAGCACAAGCAAAAACATGGTTTATACTCAACTTTACCAATGAAATACCCCCACTTTTCCCCTGATAATTTCCTAAAATTCCTGACTCAAAAGTATGTCACACCCTTCTATACCCCTACCCTCATGCTGTTTATTAATCTTTTTTATAAATAAAAATAAGTTTTAAAATTTAAGTAAACATTTTTAAAATTTGTAATAACATAGTCTGCTAGGAATTAGAAAATTATTAAATATATTACACAGCTACAAACAAAAAAAGACAGTTTAAATCACATTGAAATGTACTGATTTAATAATTATTATATTTCATATTTTGAGTAAAAGAACATTTTCATGGATTTTTTTTGTTTGTAATTTACCGAATTCCCAACTTATTCCCATTTTTCCCTGACCGCTTTAAGTTCCTGGCTAATTTCAGTTTTCCAGGATGGTAGATGGCATGGAAAATTTTCCACCCAAACTTGGTCTTTCCTTTTTGTCACCTAAGGAAGCGTGGGGCCCAAACCCCCAAATCGCAAAGACCTGTGCGACCACACTGATTGCACACTCCCAAGGGTGGCCCTGCATGAAAGAAACAATGAATGATATATACATATTATTTCATTTCATCTTGGTACTTGTTTGGGTTATGCATACATATATAGTTTTTTTTTGTCGTTGTCTTTCCACCGGTTTGCAATTTATATTCGCCAGCCTCGGTGGCATAGTTGGCTAATGCGCTAGTTTGGTGTTGAGCAAGACTGCCGAGGATGGGAAGATTGAGGTTCAAATCTCGGCCAGGTGAATTGAGGGGGAACTTTTCCTAAAATGGTTTTCCACTCTCCCGCCATGAATATGCGGGTTCGCTTCCTATAAATTCAACCTTACCAATTTTAACCCATTGGTGTAATTAGTACTTAAGTGTATAACCCGAATGGGCAGTAAGACATGGTGCTAAAAATAATCATATGTATTAATTATGTTAATGTGTTTGAAATGAAGACAGTTGAATTTGTAGGAAGTGTACCCGCATTTGTATGGAGGCAGAGTGTAAAACTATTTAGGGAAAAACAACGCTCAGATCACTCGATCGAGATCCGAACCCTGATATCCTCGTCATGTGAAGTGAAGTATATTGAAAGATTGACAACTTAGACCAGACATGTCAAACCCACGGGCCACATGCAACCCTAGCCATGATTTTGTGCGACCCCACGGACCGGCCATATAATGAACCATCACTCAATGGGCCCTTTTCTTATTTTTAAATTGTAGAGGAAATACATGTAGGCATTTAATATTGGTGTAGAAATCTATACTCTTTCGACAGGTCCAATTTCTAAATAAAAGTTGAATTTGGCACCAAATATGTTTAATGTTTGGCAGCACATGTTTGATATCAGTTTTTTTTAAATTGCATACTACTACCTGTTCAAGTTATATTCATATATAATTACTGTAATGGGATAGGGACGAGGAAGGAAACATTTTAAAGGTTATGTGCCCACATTTGCGTGGAAGGGGCGTGAGGAAACTATTTAGGGAAAATCACCCTCAGTAGTTTCAGCTGGTATTCGAACCCCAATCTTCCCGTCAAATGCACGCCAGTCTAACATGAGAGTCACGCCTTTAGGACCATTCGGCCACTGAAGAAGGTCCCATTTANCCCCCCCCCCTTTTTCACTCCCCAAGTTGATGTGATTTGTGATTTGCCGCACCCTTGTTTTATCGATATTAGCGAGTGTGTAGTAGTATCAGTAGTAGGTCGTAGCGCCGACAAAGGATCACCGACAGGGCGCAAGAGTCTAGCAGCTGCAGCAGTGAATGGAGCACATCAGACAGGCGGACATGTGCTACTTTCCACGCGGATCCGGAACACACACACGCGCGCTCGCGCTCGCTGACTTCACGAGTTCGCCCATCAGCCCACCTGTTGTTGTCCATTTAACTTGCTCTCGTCAATGACTACTCGCAACAAAAAAAATTACTTAAAAAAATTGAATAGTCATCTTTTATTCCCGCGAGAGACCACATGAGAGGTTTAGGTCGTTCGAAAGTGAGTCCAACTCTCGTTTGAAAAGGTTTGATAATCTGAACAGATGGTGTGAAGGTATCCTAGGTTTTTCAATCTCGTTCTTAGTTTACAGCATTCCAGAAAAGCGCAATTAAAAGGCCACAAATAAGTGTTAACTTCCAGTCCCTCATGTACTACTAGCGATAGGTCGGTTACCAAAACCAAAGCTAGGAAGTTAACACGTCTATCTACAGGTTTAAAAAGTCCCGGGTTCGATTCTCGTAAGGGTCTAAAATTGTATTACTAGCGAAATAAGTTATTCCCCTCCATGATTGTGATGAATCCAACAGCCTGGAGACTGGTTGTGTTGCCCGATCTAGAGTGTATCTGGTTAGTTCAGTTAGTCTTGTCTGTTTTCCCGATGGCTGGGAGGTCGCTGTTCGAATCACGATACAATTACAAGCAATGTAGATATTTGGGTATAAGTGAGGTCTAATTAGGAATGTCAAAACGGCTGCCGGAGTCTTGAGACACCCCTAAAAATGTAGGGATTGAGGAGTGAAAGGGGTGGAACGAAAGGGGAGGAAGTGTATTCGAGGCCCACAATTGAATCCTCGGGAGTTTGATGGCGGGCTAAGGGGTGGAACTAAATAAATATGACTCAAGCGGGTACTCGAAGCTATTATAAAAATAAAGCAGGATTGAGTTTATTAGTGAATGAACATCTGTTGGAGCTTTCAGGGATTTTTTCCCACGCAAGTCTAAACCTTCAATTTCTCGGTTAGAAACAATAATTTAACAAAACATTAGAGTAATTTAAAAAAAAACTTCACGGGCCGCCAGTTGGAAGCCTCTGGTCTAAGGTGCTGCTCTCGTGAAGACTAGACTGTCGATGACGGGGAGATCAGGGTTCGATACCCGGTCGGGTGTACTGAGGATTGTTTTCCCCTAATCTTCTACAGCGAAAATGCGTGTTCACTTCTTCTAAATCCAACCTTTACCGTCCCTAATATATCAGCGTAGTTAGTACATATGTAACAAGGATAGCAAGTGTGGTGCTAAAAAACCTGCGTTAAAGATCCCAAGTTAGATTCCGTGCATAACCGAAAACTCTTTATCAGTGGTAAGATTGGTACTTCTGGGAATCGAACCCAGGACTTTTTTAATTCAATCCATTAAGGAGCCGGCACTCCGGACTTGTTAGTTTGCGAGTGATGCGCTGGTAGGTCCTGTGTTTACCCCCCCCCCCACCCCCAAGGGGCTTTCTTTCCTCTAACTAAAAACTATGGTCCAGAAGGGGGGAGATGCTAGTTGATCCGAACCGGCCACCACGGGACGAACCAAATGGAAGGTGCCGGGTTTTGAGACCCAAGGCGCTAGCAAACATTCCATCACGCCAACACACCGCAGTCCATGAATCGGGGCCGCACAGCGTTCGTTCGTTCGCTTCTGAGAACTCCCGGGCGCATGATGGTCCACATTATTTACAGCGTTATCTTGATGGGGTGGGGTGGGCTAACTTAAATTAGGACTTTGGTAGTAAGACCCATTTAGAAAACATAAACATAGTTTGTGTAGTCAACATTGCGAGCGTCTACTCACTCTTGTGGAAAAAAACTCTCCGAGAACTGCAGGTTTTTCCAGGCTTACAGAATCTTATATTTTTACCCATATTTTTTAGGAACGTGTCTTATTTCTCGTTCAGACAGTAAACGTATGTACTAATTACGCTAGTGTGTTATGGATAAGTAAGGTTTAATTTTAGGTCGTGTACACGCATTCGCGTGGAAGTAGAGTGGGAAACCATACAGGAAAAACCACCCCCAGCACACCCGACCAGGATCAAACCTCGATCTCCCCGTCTAGTTTATTGAGAGAGTAGCGCCTTGGACCATGCGGCCACCGCAGTGGGTCAAACCTATTTTTCATTCACCCGGTGCGACATACACAGTTCGGGTGAGAAGTAGATACGAGATGGAGAATAGGTGTGGTTTATAGTTTTTTGTACAGACAATTATATGATAATAATAATTCTACTTAAATATACAGCAAATTGGATCAACATGTTATAGGTGACCTGGCAGTCTAGGGGTAAGGTATCTGACTTCTGTACTGGGGTCCGGGGTTCAATTCTCGGTCCCGGCACAGATTTATCTGGTCACCAAACCCTTCCTTCACCTCTGACAAGATGTGTATTAATCACAACTTGTGAATGTGAGGAATGCCAGGCCTCCATCGTGGTTCGGATTCCACATTAAACTGTAGGTCCTCCATTTCATCTCACAATCACCCTACCATTACACATTAGCTTAAGTGTGTATAACCCGAATGTATAGTAAGATGCGGTGCTAATAATAATAATATGTTATACAACCTGCAACACAACAATAGGTACATCCATGAAAAGGATTCTGTGTTATCATTTCAATCTCTGCCGGAAAGATGCTTGTCCCATCCGTTAATGGGGCAATGGTTATGCACTTACCACCTAAATAATAACATGTCTATAGTTCACTTCGTTTACCCAGAAACGTAGCAGTATTAGCCTTGACAAATCCAACTGCGAATCTTTGGAGGAGCCAACATACGAGGACCAGTCAGAAAAAAAGGTTATACGTCCTATTAATTAATGTTGTGAAGTAAGTGTAAGTTAATATGTTGCTAGAGGGGTGCAGTGCTCGGGGCTGCGTTATTAGAATGATCTGCATCGCAAGAGGTGCGCAAAGACAGTTAAAGATGGCAACTCACTTATAAAAATGCTCTTTTTTTTCGAAGCATGCACAGTGATATGCTTTATGTGGGAAAATAATGTTTCCTAAGCTGAGATTTATCTCAAATTGTTCCAAGTGTATGCCGGTGGGGTGATGACAAGGCAACACAGTGTCAATCGATGATGTTCCTCTGAATTTGGAAGGGAAAATGTGACAAATGACAGTTCTGGTCAAAGTGAGAGACCGAGTTCCTTAACAATCGAGGTCAACATTGCACATATTGAGGAAATCATTCAAGAGGACAAACGAATAAAAAAAAAATTACCTTGAATTATCCTATGGCGTTTTGCAACAAATTGTAGTGGATGAATTGCAGTATTCAAAAGTCTGTGCAAGATGGGTGCCACGTGTGTTAACATAAAACAACAAATCAAAAGGAATGATGTCATCTTTGAGTTTACTGCAGCTCTATACGTTGGGGAAACCGAGTCGTGACTAGAGTGATGAGACATGGCTCCACCACTTCACCCCAGAAGTAAATGAGCAGCAGCCATGAGTGGAAACACCGTGATTCACCAAGGAAGAAGAAATTTAAAGTGATACCCTCTGCTGGGTGCACTTCGACAATAGACCCATTTTACAAGTGATTCGCAATATTGAACTGTCCCTGCACATATCATGATAGTGAAAAAAATATTGAGCACAAGAGCCCTCTAGTGAGATCAGCTACATTTGAGCTTTAAAGTAAATCACAAGGTTAACTAATAGGACCTGTAATTTTTAATTTTGATCAAACATAGTACAATTCATCTTTTTATAAATGTGGTAATAATACACCATTTGGTAACTAGACACTTGGAAAATGGTCATTATTCGGGGTAAATTAGCAAATGGGTTTATAGATGGCAGTAGTGTCTCAAGAGTATCGTTGTCGTACTGTGTAAATGACAATGCAATATCATTTTCAGTTTAAGTAGAGACAGCTTTAGTGTGAGTGGTTGACCTAAGTTTATATGGAGAGTATTTTTTTCTTTTGATTTGTCTAACATTGTATTATTGTAGGCTAATGCTGAAGCAAAGGAAGTGTCTTTTTATTATTATTATTATTATTAGCACCGCATCTTACTACCCGTTCGAGTTACACGCACTTATGCTAATGTGTAGTGGTAAGGTGATTGTGAGATGAAATGGAGGACCTACAGTTTAACGTGAAATCCAAACCACGGTGGAGGCCTGGCATTTCCCACATTCACAAGTTGTGATTAATATACATCTTGTCAGAGGTGAAGGAAGGGTTTGGTAATCAGATAAATCTGTGCCGGGACCAAGGATTGAACCCTAGACCCCAGCACAGAAGTCCGACACCTTACCCCTAAGCCACCAGGTCACCAGGAAGTGTCTTAATCACCTTGATAATTTCTGCTATGTGTGTGATAGGTTTACAATAATTCTGAGGATATAAATCTTAAGCATTACTAGACATGCATAATATTTGTATTTTGGTTTCAATACGGGCGACCAAGACGGAAATTGGACTCGACAGATCTCCTTTATTAACTGCACAACATACACAGCACATATGAGGATGTAGCTAAATGGGAATCTCAAAAGTATGCCTTTTTAATGAATTATGGCGTGGCAAGAACCAAGAAATCGTGTTGATGATTGCTATTTCTATATGACAACAATATCTGGGATGTAAAGAAAAAAACTCAAGCACAGTTTCAAATATCCTAACATATTATCTGCAATAAGGCCAGCTCCACATGTGAGCTGTTGATTCCAGTTCCCCATAAGCATGGGATGAAGTAACCAGTTGTGAAGAGAGTGCAGACAAATGTGCTGCTGAACACATCCACTTCTAAGGATTTGGACTACCAACTAGGAACTGATTACATGCTACATTTCATTTATAAAGAAGATTTGAAAGACCTTGATTCGGTTCATGTCCTTAAGTTAACCAGAGACCAATCTGAACTTTATGGTTCCTGGTTAAAGCAATGTAAATGACTTAAAGCTGGAATTAAATAACAATGTATCAACACCAAAGTTTTATTATGGAGGACAGCATGAACAAAACTTTAATGATCTTATAAAATAATTAGGTATTGAACAGTCCTAATAAATGGTACATATTTGTTGAGGTGAAGAAATTAAGTTTGAAAGCGGTTCTGCTGCATCGTGGAAATAAATATCTATTAGTTCCTCTAATTCATGACCTAGACCTGAAAGAAACATATGAAAGTATGTCAAAGATTCTGAAGGCATTATAGTACCAAGACTACCCTTTGAATGTCTGTAATCATCTTAAGGCTATAATACTTACAGGTTCACAGGGAGGTTTTACAAAATATATTTTTTTGTGGGGCAGTCAGGCAACAGCAAGGCCTTATTTTGTGCAACAGTAGGAAATAGATGGTACGGTGCACCGCACAGACTTTCTCCTACTTTTATCTTAAAATAGGCATTTACTAAAAACCCGTGAGATTTGTGAAACAAAACAATAGGTCTATCCATTGTTTTAGAAACATTACACCAAAGGTCATAATTTAAATAATATACATTGTTACTTATTTTATGACATTAGTAACTAGGAACAGTGTTAAAGAAAAATTGAGAAAAGAGAAACATCTTTGTCCACCAAAGAGCATAAGAATTAAATTCATTTTCAAAGACCTGAATTAAAAAGTATATACATATTTGCTTATAGCTCGAAAACTATTGGTTTTATAAAAATATATTTCGAATAAAAGATGTGTATTTTTAACAGTACTACAACTTTATTTGCGGGGGTAGAGTGGTAAACTGTTTAGGAAAAATCATCTTAGGTACACCAGCTAGCGTTTGAACTCGGACCTTTCCTTTGCCAGAAAATCAAGCCTGACACCTTGGTCTTTGTACCTATTGATGCGGGTCATTGCTAAGATAGTTAATGTTATGTTTTATGGATATAAGATAATTCATGTTTCAAATGGTTGCAGAGAATGACGAAAATCGGAAAGTTTCCTTCATGTAGAGTAACCTCAAAGTCATTTTTAAGAGAAAATGAGAGTTGCTATTATGTTTATAATGATAAACAGTGTTTGGATATAGAATTTAATCAAAATCGTTGGAGCAAATTTTGAGAAAATTCATTTGTTCTCTTTATGCTCTTCAGTATTATTATTATTATTATTATTATTATTATTATTATTATTATTATTATTATTAGCACCGCGTCTTACTACCCGTTCGGGTTATACGCACTTAGGCTAATGTGCAATGGTAGGGTGATTGTGAGATGAAATGAAGGACCTACAGTTTAACGTGGAATCCGAACCACGGTGGAGACCTAGTATTCCTCACATTCACAAGATGTCTTGTCAGAGGTGAAGGAAGGGTTTGGTAATCAGATAAATCTGTGCCGGGACCGAGGATTGAACCCCGGCCGCCAGCATAGAAGTCTGACACCTTACCCCTAGACCGCCAGGTCACCTCTATTATTATTAGCACCGCGTCTTACTACCCGTTCGGGTTATATGCACGCTCTTCAGTAAAACTACCCTTAAATTTAGGGTTAGATATCTAATTCCAAAAGCCCCTCAGGAGGACAGTATACAATTTTACTATAAATTAGTTGGGAGTGGAATTTTTAGGGGGAGAAAAGAGTATAAAGATTTTGGCTGGAATTACATTGAAAATAATATTGGTTTGAAAATTAAAAAGCACTATTACAAACGCTTTTAAGGTATGTCTGGTAGGAAGGAATGTTTTAAATAAACAAACTTTTTTCTTTGTGGTCAACAATAACATTTTACTATAATATTATTGTTATTTTATAGGTATCGCTAATATTTTGTTATTTTAAAGTTACTGATAATATTTTTCAAAAGTGAGAGCCACAGAGAGCATGCATGACCTGACTAAGTGAAAAGAAATCCAGTAATTTTTCTAGCACTCAGATAAGATCCTTCTTATGAAAATTTGACTTAACATTCAATTGTGTTTATTTCTACTTTGAATAACCAATTAGAGATACAGTGAAGTCTTAATTATCTGACATAGATATAACGTGCTATTGGCGTGACCTGAAAGAGAAGCAAATCTGGGAAAAAAAAGTTCAATCACAAATTTTGTAAAGAGTGAATTTTGCATTTTGCATACTAAAATACAGTATGTGATAAAAGTTGCACTTACTTGATTTACCTTTTTTTCTGTTTGGATCGATAAAATAAAGGTTTTGTAATTTATTGCATAATATATAATATGGAGTAATTAATAATATTTATTTCAAATCCATTCAACACTTCTATTTTATTTTAATTAGTTTTGTTCCAATTCTTTTCTTGTTTCCGTATTATCCTACATTTTGGTTATCTGACCACCTGTCGGTAATGTTTAGGTCAAATAGTCGGGACTTGACTATTTATTGTACTATAAGCAGCATTTCCTTCTCCATGTTTTTTTTTATCTTTACTAGTCAGAGAGAAGCTATTAAATATCAATGAATAAATATTATAAATGATAAAGTGTATGCACATTCATTCTTCATTTCAAAGCAAAACCAAATCAAATGCATGAAATAACTCTTAAGTCTCCAAGCTAATTATCAGTTTGAATACTTTATGTTGACAAAAAAAATGGAAAAAAAAACAATTCTTCTATTTAAGAATATTTTTACTCCAACAATTTTTTAAATAATCCTTTCTCACAAAAAGCTTTTACATTCTTTCCTTTATTTAAATTGTTGACATATCTGTATCTGTACATCCGTGTAGTTCTAATAGGGTGGTAAAAAGCAAAAGGGATAACCTGAACAATCACCTGGATATTGCTGGATTAGAAACTGTCGAGACAACTCACAATTCAAACAAAAATACATTTAAGTGTCTTAAACGACATCCTTTGGGAGAGACCAGAGAATGGGGTCAGATTTGTTGGAGGACAACGCCCCTATTTAGTGGCATTGATATTATTGTGGTTAAGGATATAATCTTGCGATAGAATTTAGGAAAAGAGGCCAAAACTTTTGTAATATAAGGCATATTGTCATCCAATATTGACATATGGCTCTGAAACCTGGACAGGGACAAAGAGAGATTTAAGTAGATTGCAGGCAGCAGAGATGAGGTTCCTTAGAGGCATTGAGAATGTAACAAGAACAGACAGTATAAGGAATGAAATAGTTTAAAAGTTATATTACTAGAAGAGAGATTGAAGAGAAAAAGGTTGCTGTGGTTAGGTCATGTGATCAGAATGGAGAGGGACAGAATGCTTAATAAAATCTTACAGGGTAGAAGATCTATTGGAAGATCACGGGCCAGATGGATGGACCAAGCGCAGAAGGACATGGATGAGGGACAAATTTGGAGAGATCGACAGGAATAGAAGAGGATGTGCCAGACGACCAGCAGAGGCAGAAACGTTGGATGATGATGATGATGATTATTATGATTATTGATTAATATTAATTCTAATGTTAGGTGGTAGCAGTTTGTGTTTTGTGTAGTGAACATTACTACTGTAATTGCAATGTACAACACAACGTGTAAGAATAATGAAAAATGTAAATAAATGTGTAAGTATATAATAATAGATGGTCATAGCACTACTTATTTTTGTAAAATACATTTGGTGCACAAACGTGATGTTATATACTGGCTAAAATTATTTGGCAAATAATTGTTATAATTATTGGCGAGAACAAAGACCAAGACACCTTACTTCAACACCAAGTCGTCATAATTGACAACCCCCACAAGTGGTGCAACAAACTATTTATTTCTATAGTGTTATAACATTTATAATATCATTCATTAAAATGAAATATTTGAAATTTGTTTGAATTATTCTTTATATTTCTGGGTATGGATTTTTCTCACAAAGATTAACTTATGTTGAGTGTGGCTCTTTTCTCAAATGTAGTGCAGGTCACCTGAATGTAATTTGTATGGATGAGGTTATTTTTGAGTAACTAAACAACAAAATCAAGAATATCTCCATAAAACATAACATTAACTATCTTTGCAATGACCCACATCAATAGGAACAAAGACCAAGGTGTCAGGCTTGATTTTCTGGCAAAAGAAAGGTCTGCGTTAAAACACTGGCTGGTGTACCTAAGATGATTTTTCCTAAAAAGTTTACCACTCTACCCCCACAAGTGTGGGTAAATCTCCCACATAAATTCTAATGCTTTACTCCTTTTCTCATAAGCGTAAATTTGTAAATGGCACAATAGTAAGACGCTGTGAAAAAAAAGCCTTAATGCCTAATAGTAATTAGGTTATGAGGTATTATGCAACTTTTTCAAAATTTCCCATGACAAGAGATGAGTAAATATATAGTTTATAGAGTGCTAAAGTTACTTTTACCATTTTGGCTGGAGCTTGTTTTGAATTATCTTATAATTTATTAAAACACTTAAGATATAACTCATACATAGTTTAAATGCATTTAATAAAATAGTACCTACTTCAGTGGCCAAATGGCCTAAGGTGTCACTATCAAGTTATTTTTTTTCCTGGTTTTAATCGTGATATTTTTGAGCCTCACACATCTCTGACCAATGAATCAAATAGTCTTACTTTTTTGTGACTTATTAAACTGTCTTACTTTAACAGCTTAATCAACCTGAATACAGACTATGCGTATGAAACATATTCAGAAAACGATCTTTTGTATTTAAAATAAAATTCTTTCTACAACAAAGAAGATGAGAAATTACAGTACTTACCTCGCTAAGTCAATGCGTTCAGACTTGACTAACATATCTACGTAGCTGCTCCAAACATCTATTCTCCCAGGATATGACACTAAAATTTGTTCCATGAGTGTCTGAGCTCGCTCAGGAGAGCCAAATTGCTGCTCCAGCTGAGCAAACTTGGTTATAACCACAACATCTGAAACCACGGAGAAACATAAAAGTTAATCACACACCCTAGACTTAGATAAAATTGACTTTTTTCCTCCCAAATTTGGGGTGTGGGAGAAGACATTTTATTTCAAGTTGAGTTCAAATCAAGTTCAAATTGAAACAAAGTTTTATTAGAATTCAAGTAATATAGAGAAATATTAATTGTACTAAGTAATACAGAGCAATACCTGTACTTCTAATATGTCACTTTTTTAGCATCGTGTCTTACTACCCTTTCAGCGCCTATGTACTAATTACACTAATGGGTTAGGGATTAAGAAGACTTGATGCATAGGAAATGCTCAACATTTTCATGTAAGGAGAGTGGAAAACCATTCAGGGAAAATCCCCTCAGTGAACCTGACCAGGATCAAACCCCGTTTTACCTATCCTCAGCAGTCTAGTACAACACGAGAGTAGCGCATTAGACAACAAAGTTACCGAAGCGGGTAAATACTTGAATTTTAATTGTAAAATCATTTAGAAAATGGGCCTTCTCACTGTTAAACATTTTAATCACATTGAATTTTTGTAATATATCCATGCATTAACCATAAACACAAATACGAATTTTTAGGAATGATGACTATTTTTTGGAGGAAAAAATTATCACAAAAATTTGAATTTCTAACCAAATTTAATAAGTACAGTAGTATAAATTATATTTTTATACTCAGGTGTTATATATATATATTGAAAGGATCTGTTCGCTCTGAAATAGTTTATCATAAAATTGAATAATAATAATAATAATATTTAGCACCACGTCTTACTACCTGTTCGAGTTATACGCTTTAGGGTACTAATTACGCTAATGGATTAGGAATTGGGAAGGTTGAATTAGAGGAAGT
This sequence comes from Timema shepardi, assembly GCA_902151425.1. Classification (NCBI taxonomy): domain Eukaryota; kingdom Metazoa; phylum Arthropoda; class Insecta; order Phasmatodea; family Timematidae; genus Timema; species Timema shepardi. Next base: position 150,119 of record CABFVX010000155.1, on the reverse strand, counting down.
GAACCCGCATTTGCGTGGAGGGAGAGTGGAAAACCATTTAGGAAAAACCACCCCAGTTCACCCGACCGAGATTTGAACCTTGATCTCCCCGTCCCCGGCGGTCGAGCTCAACACGACAAGCGCGTTAGCCAACTACGCCACCGAGGCGGGTATAAAATTGAATAAAATTAATAAATTTTTGGAGGTAAAAGTGAAAATTCTAAGTATTCAAATTTTTAGGGGTAGTTCAAATAGCTCAAAACCCTAAAATTTTCAAGAACTACCACACCTCTATTTCAAATAGAAAACTTTTTTTACTCCAAAAAAATATCCTCTATGAATTTCATTTCATTGGATTAATATGCATTACTTTAGTAATAATTTGATTACTGTATGCACTTGTAAGTTTAAAAGCAGAATCCAACCACTTATATTTAAAAGTAAAAAATACACACAGGAAATAAAAGTAATTCAGTTTAAAATATAAATGATAAAAAGCACATATCAAAGTTTCACTAACTCTACCAAAAAAAATCATTAAATCGGTGTACTGGGGGTGGTTTACCCTAAATAATTTTCCAATCTCCTCCATGAAAATGTGGGTACCCTTACTCTAAATTCAACCTTCATAATACCTAACACATTAGTGTAATTAGTACATAGGTGTGTAACCCGAACGGGTAATAAGATGTGGTGCTGAAAAAAAGTAAAAAAAAAAGTATTTACTTACGTTGTTTTCTATCCAGATTATTGAGAGCTCTTTGCAATAAATTTCTAGATTTCTCAATAAGACCAAGTTTCATATAAACAGTGTTTGCTTGTATCCACACCTCTTGCTTGTCTCGAAACTTTTTACAGACCAGGCCAATAAGTTCATCTGCTTCCTGTGCTTTCTGACTGTCACAATATATCTGCAGCATCTTGAGATACACTTTCTGGGGGTCATTCATCTGCACCGCCCTCTCCAGCACTTTTCCGACACTATCCGAGGTCCCATAAAGATTCTCCAAGTTAAGTAGTGCGACCCAAACATTCAATTTTTCTGCTTCCTCTCGAAAAGCGATGGTTTTGAGAGCTTTTTCCGCCACTGCTCGCGCTTTTTCTATTTCCGTGGCTTGCAAATGGAAAGCCATGTACTGTATCCAGAAGGTAGAGTTATTGGGAGAGGCCAGCACCAGCCTGTCAAAGTCATCAGCACTTTGTGGAGTCCTGTCCTGGTCCATGAGTCTCAATTCCACTTCGTGGAGACGGGCCTCCTCCTGTCGAGCCAATTCCCTCTTCTCTGCCATGCTCAGGCGTTTCTTCTTCTTCTTACTGCCAGACTGACGAGAGAAAAATTATTGTTTACAAAGAATTGATAATCAATATGCTTGACATAGACAGAAGAAGTCGTCAGTAAATAAAATATTCTAAGAGACAATATTCTGTTGTTAAAATCGTGATATTAATGTGTTTGAATATTTCCACTAAAAGTAAAATACACTTTTTTTAATAGAATATTCAAGATTCGAAGAATCAAAAAAATTTCAAATTCAAGAAACAAATCCTTAAACAAAAAATTCTTATTTTAAATTTTCAAGTGAAACTTCTTTTAGAGCTCAAACACAGCTTATTGGTGGTTCAAAAATAATATATAATTTAATTATAAGATGAACTTAACTACCAGGACCCAGACCAATAATTTAACACTTAAACTGAATGTATTCAGGTTATAATGAATGGATTATTTGAAGGAATATTAACCTTCAATTACTATTTGTATTTCCTCTTATAGTCATAATTTTTTTCAAGATTCAGATTTGGATTTGAAGGTAAATTGGAGATTCAGATTCGAATCTGTAAAATAATGGGTTTGACCCATCTCTACTTTATATTTAACTTTAGTATGAAAAGAAAGGCAAGGCTATAAGAAAGTGGTAGGGGCAGCTGGAGGAGGGAGTAGGAATAGGAATAATGATAAGTTTATAGAACTGTGCAAGAGGAATGGATTGATAAAGAGTGTTCATTATAGCGATGGATGAAATAATGAAGTGGTAGAAAGAATTTAGGATCTGACACTTTAGCTCAGTCGGTAGTGTGTCTGTCTACTGAGTTAAGGGTCCTAGGTTCAATCCTCGGCATGGCCGAAAAATTTATCATTGATGAAATATGGGTTTACCCTTTCACATTGATGAACTAACAGCCGAGGGCTGGATGTTGTGTCTGTTCTAGTCTTAAGTTAGATTATAAGACATATTAAGCTATGACAAGACTAGCAAAATGGTTGTGGAAAATATATGGCTTGAATAAAACAATGGCCAAGGCCAGAGTCTGGAAACAGTGATGAATGTAAAAAAAAATTAAAAAATTAAAAATTTGGATTGAAGGATTAAAGCAATGATGTTTGTGGATAATCTAATGGTGTGGGCCATTGAGGAGAAAAAAGTCTAAGAGCAGTTGGATGCATGGGAAGAATGGGTGAAGTTGTATGGAATGAGGTTAAATCTAAGGAGGAATAGTAAGATTGTGATTACAACCAGGAAGAATGAAGTTGCATAACTGGTGTGAAAGTGGGAGGGGAACAGTTGAAGTTATTGGAAAGTCTCAAAATACATGGAGAGTGTGGTAGAGGAAAATGGAAGAAACAATAGAGAGATAAGTGAGAGGGAGGTAAGCAGAAACATTTTTAAAAAGTGTAAGATATGGGAGTGATTTACAAGACCTTACTACATGCCAATATTGACATTCAAAGCAGATATGTGGATAAGTAAGGAATGGGGTGGAGGCAGAATACAGGCCTGTAAAATAAAATTTGTGAGAAACAGAATAGGAGTGACAAGATGAGAACTGTGGGGTGAGAGGGATAGTTCTGAAAGGAGTATATACAAGTGTGGCAGAAAGAGGAGAATACAAGATAATGATGGGAGGAGATGTGATTGGAGGAAAGGATATGTTGGTGAGGCTTATGTTCCAAATTGATGATGATGAACAAGTTTATCACCTTTTCTGTATCTTCCTCCTCACTAGAAGATTCAGACACTGCTCTCTCCCCCAGTAGAGCAGGTAACTGTTCTGGTTTAGGATTCCAAACAAATCCTGTCTTCAACGAAAGTCTCTTCAAGCCATCGTCATCATCGCTTTCACTCTCTGAATGCTCACTGACCACTTTATTGTCCATCTTTTTACTGTCTGACTGTTCATTATAGCTATGATTGTTCCTCAGGATCAAATTACTAGCTACAGAAGAGTTTCTATCGCTTTTATCAGTGACCAGCCCACCCTTATTTTTTTTCTGTTTCACATTTTTTCTTTTGAGTTTATTGACTTCGCCTGCATTTGAATTGTCAGACTCAACACACATAACTTCTATCACATGAACATGTTTCTTCTCACCAATGTTCTTCTTCTTCTTTTTATTTGATAAATCAGATTTTTGTATCCCCATATCATTGCTTTCAGAGTCCAAAGATATAACTTCAAATGATGGTTTAGGTTTTTTCACGACCCTCCTCAAGTGTTCACTTTGTGTATCCTCAAAGCTCGACAATTCTTCTTCTTTGATTTCAACATCTTCTTTAATCAACTCTGCTTCAACCATCTTTTTCTTTGTTTTATTTCTTTTTAAAATGGGACTACTATCTGTAATGTATTCCAAACTAGAATTTAGATTTTGTGATGGTTCTTCATATTCTTCCTTTATTTCTATATACGGATTATATTCATCTTCATCCTTCACATAGATGTCTTCATTTTCAATCTTCACGTCAGGTTCATCATCATTTTCCTCCTTTACCTCAACCATTTCTTCAGTGTCGTGACCAAAACCTGAGTTATCTTTATTATTTTTAGAATGCTTTAATCTCTTTATTGGTGAAGAAAAATCTGAACCTGAAGATTTTCTTTTGAGCTTAAGTGTGTCATGTTCTTTTTTTTTGTTCAGACGCTTCAAGGCTAGATCATTTTCAGCTAAGACTCCAATTATTTTGTCTCCTTCCGTGCTATAAACAAAGAAAGCTTATTAATTAAATTACCCATGACGAAGATGTATATTTATATATTTTTTAAGTTCAATAAAAGACTAATGGGATGTAGATAAAAAAAAAGGACACGGAGGGTGAAATATTACTTAAGTTTTATTTCTTACTAGCATAAAATAATTATATATCTAAGCAAATACATGTAGTAGAATTAATTTCTCTTTGACTCTCTTATCACTTTTATGAAATTTTAAGTTTGTGATTCACTTTGAACCAGTTGATGAAAATAGAGGATCGTATAGTAAATATAATAAAAAAAAGGGTGATATATTGCTTTAAAATCTTTGTTTGCAAAGAAGAAGGTACAGGCGAGTAACAGTTACAAATAAAGGGATAGACACAAAACAGATATCATGATAAAAAAAGAGAAATGGGATGTGAATATAATAATATTGCTCTTTAAGAAAAATATCTTTTAATCTTTTGAGATATTATATTATATTTGAAAAAAGATACAAGAAAGGTGGATAGAAACATATAAAAGGGAACAAACATAATATAGCTTTTACAACAAACAGAAGAACACTGTTCACACTTTACATTGCTGCCTCTTGAAGAAAATTGATCGTTCTCACCAAAAGTGAACTGTGTTCTACTTTTCATTCTAAAAGCCATATCATGTTTGTTACTTTTTAAGTGCTACTATCCATCTTTCCTGTAACTTCTTCTAAATATAACATCAACGAAAAAAATATAAACATAGCTACCCATTTGAACGTCTAATATCATTACTCTCCTATTAATATTTATTAAGTATAGCATTTGGAGTGGGTTTTTTCCCTTTGTTTATATTGAATAAAGGCATAAGGGTTCACAAACTGTTAGTGCAAAGTTCTTTGACCTAGGTTTTGTTCTATTTAAAGCTCTTCAAGAGGGAGTGTGTCATTCTTTACCAATGTCTATTTTATCTCTTTTTGTTATTTTGGCTTTTCTTTTTAAGAAGTTGTGTCAAGCGTTTCACACTCTCCTCTGAAGAGTATTGAAAGAATTAAACTTGGGTCAAGCGAATGAGAATAAACAATGATTTTCCTCTGGAGCAAGCCGCTAGCTATCTTTCTGTCTAGCAACAACAGTTCAAAGTGTGAACTGTATTCTTCTTTTCTTTGTAAAAGCTATATTTGTGTTGGTTCCCTTTCCTGTTCAACATAATGAAAATTAAAGCTATCTTTATGTCAACTATATCAATTTAATTGTATTAATATATTTTGTTTTAGCTATACGACCAAAGTGTGAGCCAACTTTCTAGGAACTGAAACCAGTACTTAAATCAAGGGCTGGAAACATGTGTTCATATAAAAAAAGTAAAACTCTTACATCTATCAAATATATCCATCTTATTTTTGTCATCGTGCATATGTAATACTTAACCCATTCTCTGGCGCGTGTGTAGCATAGATATACGCATATTTCTAGTCGTACTCTTTTCTGACAAATTTTTTGATACTCATTATTTTATCATTTATTGATAAATTCATGATCAAAGTATATTAATGAACTGGTAGCTCCATCCATCAGCTTCAAATATGAAATATTTGGACTGGCTAAAAATATAGTGGTTCTTTGATAGCTAGCATTACAATTAACTTAATGCAATGAAACGTCAATTCACGCCAATGCAGGCAAATGTTCGGGCAAACAAATTTATTGTTATACGCCTGTGGCAGGGAAAGGGTTAAAAACGTATTCAATAAGTTACTAATTTAAGTTATGGTTTAACACGACAATAGTTTTTTTTAATACCATGAAATAATATTGTTTAGGATTTCACTGCTCCGAAATAACATATAAATGAAAAAGATGTACAATGTATCAAATGTTAAAAACATGTGAAATATTCTTAACACAATTTTTAAACACTAACCTTTTGAGAACCATTTTTTGGTTTGCTCCTATCTTGTACTGCCTTATATCTGGGTGTAAGTGGTTCAGATGAATAGAGGTTGGTACATAAGCAAATTGATAGCAGCCCTTGTCACCTTTCAGAATGACCTTGAGGAAATTTGAAGTCACCGTGACAACTCTTATACGGAGATGTGTGTCAACTTGACAGTCTTCTCGTACTTTGCCGTCTGTACAGGGAACATAAGAGAAAGTTTCCCTATTTGTAAGTGTCTGTCCATGTATGAGAGCAATTTATTATATACTTACTGGATTGCCAATGACCCAAGACATTAGGGTTCAAATCCCAATTGGTTTTCAACTCTCCCTCCACACAAATGTGGATACACTACTTCTAAATATCGAATATCTCATTGATGTTTTCTCAAAAAGGTTGTTTTAAATTCTTTTATTGATCAGCTGACTGCTTGGCGGTTGCTCTTTTCTGTAGATGATTTTCTTACAAAGAGTTTTACTGAACAAGTTTTATTGGACAAAGTTTCTGATTATCTAATTGGTTGGACCGGTCACATGATTAAGGATATGGATGATGTAGAGGTGAATAGACCACAGGACCATAGACTACGGACCTACAGATATGGAGTCTGTAGAATGGGCTTAAGACTGTTTCTGTGCAGTATTGTGTGTCTGGTGATAGATGACTCATTGTTCACTCTTTTCTGTTTGGGTGTTGTTTATGAAATGTACAGATGGCATATATTATTTTTATTATAAAAATACTAATGCTATTTTAATATCAAATGTTTTATTTTATTTTAAATCTATTTATGAGTCTTAATTTCACTCTAAGACAAGGTTTTTTTTATCTTAAAAATTACTTTAATTGTTATGTTTAAAGTATATGTATATTAAAATAAAGTTTGGCTTAAGTCGATATTCTGCTCTTATCAATCAGATACTTCCTTTCTAATTTACAATCTACCTTGTTTTTGGTTGATCAGTTCCAGTACCAACGGATTAAAAGTGATATCCACACGACCACTTATTGGATCCACAAATAACACCTTCCCCTCCACTTTGTCACCTTGCTTCACACCTACACAATCAAATGTGTGACAAGAGAAATAATTTATGGTGAATTTTAGTTAACAAGCTGTCATACATTTTTTGATTTATTGAAGCTGTATCTTAGTGAAGAGAGAAAAAAAGGGCACACAATAGAAAAAAAAGGCGATAAATCATAAATAATAGGTAACCTGTTGCTTCCTGAGCTCCCAAATTACTGGTGATGTGTTGTAGTTTAAATGGGACATTATGAAATAAAGATGGGATGATAGAATCTTCGTAAACTCAAATCTTCTGGTATTTGAGAGATTTAAAATTTGTAAAAGTTTTTTAAAAAAATGGTCTCAAATACAATTATGAAGACTTTTACTTAAAATAATTCTAAGCAATTAGTAAAAGGAATGTTAAAGACATGTTTAGTTGGATGAATAGCAAATTTTTTTTTTAAATGACAAATAAAATATTATTTGTCAGTGGCACCAAGCCTTATAAAACTTTTTTTTTTTAAACTTGAATTTTAGATACTTTAACTTGAACTAAAAATTTACATTTTTAAGGACTCGGGAATTCAAATTTGGATTTGAGAACTATAGGATTCAACCCATCCTTATTAGGAACATTTTTTATAGGCCTGTAATCTGTAGCTCAGATATGATCCAAATTGTATTCTAGGACATTGTTTCACTGAATGTAAATCTTATAATTTAAGCCACTCTTAGTTAATATACCTCTAGGACAGTGTTGAGGCATTACTAAAGTTTCCACATCAATGTCCAACTTGACAATCACACCCAAATTTGAGGCTTCTAAGACCACGCCAGAAACATTGTCTCCATGACTTAACTGAGCTGTCGTCAACCCTTGCTTCTTTAGATGTTTGATAATACGATCACTGTCCTTAAGGTGATTCTTCAACAGCTCCACAGAGTCCTGACAAAATATTTAGTCAATGAGAGTTTACAAACAACTAAAATATAAAATTACCTATAAAATATTGTGTTTTTTTTGTAGGACTAAATTTTATATAAATTTTTATAGGACTAGATTGACTAGCTTTCTTGCTAATCATTTATTTTATTTACAATATTACAGAAATTATATTTATAAATTATAGAAATTATTCAATTTTTTAAACACTATAAAATTAATTTAAATTTGTTGAATACCTAGATTAACTCACCTCTAGGTTGCTATCCCAACACATGCTTAGTCGAAGAGTGACATTTAACTTGCTGTTATCTTTAATATTTATCACTCTACACATCAGACCCTGATGTAAGGTGACGCCAAAATCCTCTACACTGGCTAGATCCTCATCAGAAACTTCCTAAAAATATTTTACAAGATGAGCAAATTGTCCACGAGGTAAGGTGTTGGATTTATTTTATAACCAACACAGTCTTTATTTGATTTAGGGCCATTTCATAAAAAAAATTAAAACTAGACAAGAGGTAATAAATACAGACATTTATATGGAGGCTTAAATATGTAGTAGGGGTGTGCAAAGTGTCGAGTCGACTTCAATTTGAATATTCAACATTAAGTATGATTCGAAAATAAAATTCTGGATTCGACAATTAAGAAGCTTCACCAATAAAAATATCTATGGTTAAAATAAAAATTTATGTTCAATCTTTTTGACAGTTTGCACTGTTATGTACACATTGTTTGGACTGAAAGGTAAATTATCTATACTGTGGATTAACAAGTTTGCCGAAAAACAAAATCAGTGCAGAAACATGGCCATATGATGAGCTCCAAACCAAACTAATGATATAAGCACAACCCACATTGTCCACTTGGCGCGACATAAACTAATTTCAACTTTTTCAGTTCTGTGCAAAACAAAATCTGCTTAAAATTTCTAAACTAACCCACTCAACCAGTGCACATGAACCTATTATTATTATTATTATTATTATTATTATTATTATTATTATTATTATTATTAGCACTGCGTCTTACTACCCGTTCAGGTTATACACACTTACGCTAATGTGTAATTGTTGGATGATTGTGAGATGAAATGAAGGACCGACAGTTTAACGTAGAATCCGAACCACGGTGGAGGTCTGGCATTCCTCACATTCACAAGTTGTGATTAATACACATCTTGTCAGAGGTGAAGGAAGGGTTTGGAAATCAGATAAATCTGTTCCGAGAGCGAGGATTGAACCCCGGCCGCCAGCATAGAAATCTGACACCTTACCCCTATACCACCAGGTCACCCACATGAACCTCCAACGTGAGATGCAAACAGGCAATTGTGCCTAATTTTGTAAGGAAATTTGAAATAGCTTGTTAAATGCAAAGTGGTTTCGTCATTCATCTTTTGTTTCAGGCCACAATCAATTATTATTTTTAATAACATCAACTGTGAAATTAATCTTAAAAAGAACTATTCATTCACATGAAAATAAAATGAGTTGATGACAAATGATTTTAGTTTGTGTCACAAAGTATCACGGGTCAAGATTTATTTCTGCTAGTGTGTGACTTTTATTCTTATCTAGCTGATTCTGATTTATATTTTAGGCAAACGTGAGCTCCATCTTTAATCTGCTACATTGCTATTGTAACAAAATAATCCACCCAAAATAATTTTGAAAGTTGTTAAACGATGTAGTTGTTCCCTCCTAATACTTGAAACTAAACCTTTAGCATAAATTATATACTAATTCATTTTATTTAAATATCTTATTCATCTTGTAATATAGGGCCATATTACTTTTTTATTTGTATTTGTTGAATATTCATTTTTAGATTTATTATTGCAGCCCACATGATTCGGCTTTTCTAAAATCTGCATCTTAGTAAAAGTTCCTCCCACTTTTATTTTTGGTGCCTTTCTTGCGTTCTTGATTGGCGAATGAAAATAAAATTGGATTTAGATTTGAGACTACTAAAATTAGGGGTTCAGACAAGCAAGCCCACAAATAATCATGTGGCTTCAGAAGACTTGTTTGGGAATTATCTCATTCGGCACACCTGTGGCTAAATTCATCCCCCACCCCAGGTTAATAGCTTGAAAGTTGAGAATTTTGCAAGATTTGAGATCTGGAGTTGGGAAATTCTAGGCTTATTCTGTACCCAATTAGTTTATACTATGAAAGTCCTTAACCACAGATTTGTACAGACAAATTTAAAATTTCCCAAATGTTGATCTAAAAAAATCCCAACTTGAAAAATCATCAAACATTTAAAGGAGATTCCTTGTTTAGTAGATTGGAGAAATCTTAGTTAATCAAGTAGTCTAGTAACAGCGTTTTCAGTAGGCAGAGACAATGGCCGGTGAGTGTATGCCGAATGCGGTATCGTAACAAATCATAAGAGAATATGAGCTGCCCAGTAGCAAAATTTCACTCAGCCAGCAATGCTTCAAGTGGCAGCATTGTCAGCCATTGTTTTATTTATGGTTTAGTGTTTTTAGTTGTGACTTTCGTGGCTGCTAGACTGTCACAGTTTTATTATTCAAATTACCATATATTGTACAACCAATACCTTAATTAGGCCTATATTAAATTTTGAAGGCAGTGAATGCTACACAACATTTTGTTTTTTTATTGAAAGCCCTGATTTATGAAATAAGGACATTGAGGTTACTGTTAATGTTTTGTAGCATGTCAATTATGTAAAATGAGCCATGAGCCATGAACCTACATAAAAATACTAAATTATAATTACTATAGGGGAATACAAGGAAGAGAATTAAAATTGACATATTTAGGAATAATATGCTTCAAAATCTACTTCCCATGACTGGATGGGCTCGGATACAGCCACTATCATTCCGAGAAGTAAATACAAGTGTGTAAAATAACACTCACGAGACGCATCCTTATAAAAATACTATAGCTGAATTCAAAGAAGATATTATTTATTTAGTAATAATATCCTTCAAGACTTACTCACCATAATAGGATGGGCTCTGATACAATCACCATGCTTTCAAGGAAATTACGACAAGGGGACACCAGCATGGTAAATCTCACACATGTCTTCGTTGCATCACCCAATAGTTGAAATGGATGGGACCGGCTTGGAATCAAAGTCACTAGCCTAGAGCGCTGCTGCTCTTGCGGCGTTCTTTGGGACTTTAGTCCTTTCCTTCCCCCCCCCTCTCTTTGTTTTCCTTTCTCCTCTTGGTTTCGTATCTCCCATTTGCCTGTGTTTGTGCCTTTTTCCTTTTATTTCTGTTTGGTCAGAGAAATCGTATATAATGAGTGCCGCTCAGATTCACTTATCGTACTTCACATCGTATCATCAAAGAAGGAAATTCCACTCTATCACCTACAGAAGTACCAGCTCGCCATGAAGTTTGGATCGTGGGTCTCACCACGTCGTCGAGAGAAATCCTCTTCAATCTACTAAGTATCAAGGCGTTATTAATAAGTCCATCAGAATTATGGATCTAGTCTAACAGACTAAAATTTGATGTCATGTCCTTCAGACTTAGCTTATATAGTTGAGGCGACTATTATGTTTGTCATGTCCTTCAAACTTAGTTTATAAAGTTGAGGTGACTATAATGTTTGTCATGTCCTTCAGACTTAGTTTATAAAGTTGAGGTGACTATAATGTTTGTCATGTCCTTCAGACTTAGCTTATATAGTTGAGGCGACTATTATGTTTGTCATGTCCTACAGACTTAGTTTATATAGTCGAGGCAACTATAATCTAGATTTCTTATTTCAGTCAAAGTGACTAGATTTTGGTTTTGTGTCCTTCTGACTTAGTTGGTTAAGTCAAATTGACTCTAATATGTTCTAAAGTCTTTCAGACATCTCATATTAGTCCAAGTGACTAAGTTTTTCCCTATGTCCATATGACATAGCTTAAATATAGGAGCCTTGAGCTCCAGAGGTAATAAGGACCTTGTCTTAAAGGTTGCTTTTATCCACAAGTACAGTACTTCCTTTTTAGTCCTTATGACTGGTTTGTTTTCTCATGACGTCGTGGATGTCATGTTCAGTTGTTTAATTTTTGTATGGCTACAACCAGGTTGTCAGTCCTTTTTCTTGGATCCAGTTGGGTCAATGTGTTGAATCATTCTTGTTGGCACGCTTTGCGTGTGGTATTAGCTGGGGTGGGTAAAGCGCGGAACTCCGCTAGTTTCCATAATGGGGTGCGCGCAGATAATACCTTTACTTGTTGTTGGCTCCTATTGACTAAGTATTAAAAATTAGTGTGTACTAAAGTTGTAAAGTTGTATCCCAGGGAATGGGTTATTGTATAAATATACTATTGAGTACTCTGGCAGTACCTATTGGGAAAAGGACAGCCCCCGGTACTATTTGGTGTTGACACCTGTTTGCTAGTCATCTAGCAATGTAATTAACAAAACTTTCCCATATCATTCATTATACAATGTATCTTCAGGACTTTCTTAAGTCCCAATCAAGCAAGCTAGTTCAATTTATATATGAAAGTAACTCTAAACTTATAGGATTTACAGTTAACTTTCATTGGTAATTGGTAATTATTTCACTGTTTTTCCTTTTAGACCCTACTGACAGTAGCCTGGCGCTTGCCTAGCTGTTTTGATAGTGAATAGGCTCTTCCAGCCTTTGACCATGCTGCCTTGAAGGCTTATTCACCCAAGCAGCTGCAAGACAATCCTATAGTTTGGACTTGCTGTATGTCAACAAATCTTGTATTTGACGTAAAGTTTTCCGTGATATGTTCACTTGTTTTCCTGAACTTATATATTACACGTTCAATTGTCAACCAGCATTAATCTTGTATAACTATTGTTATCTTATATCTCATTTATGTTTTTCTATAATACATCTATTTATTGTTAACTTAATTGTTTGTCTTATGTAATGAATTATCCTAACGATAAAAGTTAGTTAGAGTTTGACTTCTGAAATACACACTAATTTTTTCTAGCAAGTATCCATACTAGTTTGAATTGAACTGATGTATTTTATTTGATTGTTTATTAAAATAGGCTTTCATGAAAGCAATTTAAATAGGTTCAAAGCAACAACGAAGGAAGAGGAATAATAAGGCTGTGTTGCATTATTACAACTCTTATAATTTTTCATTTGATTAAGTAGACTTACATTAAACAAAAAATTAAGTTGTTTTTTTCACCCTTTAACATTTTCAAATTTGGGATACATTTTTAAATTTCTTATTTAGTGTTCGATTTGCATGAAACTTCGTATAACCATGTTGTTTAGTGTGCCGATTTCGAATTTGCCATAAGTTATTTAATAAAATGTCAGGAGAAGCCCCTTCACCCTCATGAGCTAAATTACAATATGTTTTGAATAGGTTATTCACATACCAGTATTAACATTTTAGGGCAACTTCCATGAGGTTATGTAGCAGGATAGTGGTAGACAGGTATCAAGATACTGTAGGAATATCGATAAATTCTATTTATTTTTTTTGCTTTATTTTACAGTTGAAAATGTTTTTAAATAAACATGGCCAAATTGCTAATTTTTTGATAAAGTGAAGAGCGAGTTCTACATCTCCGGGAGCTTACTAGTTAAATATTGCTTCCAACTTTGTTATAATAAAGCAGTGGTTTCCAACATGGAGGTCGCAGCATGTTTTCAGTGGGATCATAATATATAGGTTTTACCTTTAAATTTACTTTCTCGGGGATTTTAATGATTGTAAGAAGGTGTGAAATTCAAATAGAAATGTAAGTTGTTAAAGTGGTAAAAACAACCTGGTTACTGCTTAGGTTTCTTTTGGCTATTCCATTTTGATAGCTTCTTGCTGACTTGTTTACTGTGGCAGCCTTGTAATGCTGCTAGCATGATATAAAATCATCCCCTAACCCCGGGCTTGTTGATTCTATTTTACTACATATTAGTCACATATAATCATTATTATAAGCAAGATAATAATTAAAACAACATGCGAGTTTAATGTTATGCTCTTTTGGTTTGGTTTGTTGGTGAAGCTGAAGTAAGGATTTTAATTCTGATTCAACTGGTGTAGCTAACTGTAGATAGTCCTGGATGGTAGTAATAGAGTGGGAAAAAAACTTAAAAACTACGATTTGAACGATTTTAAGTTATCAAAGGGTCACAATGGCTGCAGAGAGAAAGATTGTGGTCATAAACTACAAAATGTTGGAAACCGCTGTAATAAAGTCAGTAACTTTTTTTAATCTAAACTACAAGATTTGAATAATATCTGCAAATCTAAATATATTTATTTAAGCTCAAATGGATATTTAGCTCAGATGCAGGTAAACTGAAATAAATAATAATCCAAGCTGCACTGAAAAAGCCTAGTAGCTTTAAAAAACCAGTATGAACAAATAAACAAGGCTGTCGCGAGGGCAGTGTTTTGGGGGCTCAAACCACCCCCGAAATTTTATGAACAAAATGGCTTTATTAAAAGTTAATATACAAGTACAAATTAGGGAGCTGTGTTACCATAAAAAGCACTTTGAGAGCTTCTAGAGGTGTTTAATATTTAGAATTTTTTCTATCCTTCGGCAGTTAGGGGTTTATGTTGCCATAAAAACACTTCAGATAGCTCCTAGAGGTGTTTATCAATTAGAATTATTTATAGCTTCTGGCAATTGGGGGATGTGCCCACCGATCCCCCCCCCCTTCCTCCCTGAAATTATAGGTTGGCTACGGCCTTGAAAATAAATACATTTAAAAATACAGTTTCCCAAAAGCTCAGTTCAA
>CABFVX010000155.1:86493-135376 GCA_902151425.1 Timema shepardi | reverse complement strand
CCCCCCAAATATATTTCGTACAACGCCCCTGGTTACATTGAAAGACATGTTGCCCACCTCTGTCTTGGACCATGCAGCCACCAAAGCCGGTTATATTAACCGTTCAATCACTGTATTTGTGATCTTGAAAAGTGGGTGAGAAATGTAGCAAATGCTAATTAATAACTTTTCTAATAATTTTACTATGGATGGGTTCTTTAAATTCTTGAATCCTGAATTATCCTTCATATTCAAGGATTTAAAAAATTATTATTATTATTATTATTATTATTAGCACCGCGTCTTACTACCCGTTCGGGTTATACGCACTTACGCTAATGTGCAATGGTAGGGTGATTGTGAGATGAAATGAAGGACCTACAGTTTAACGTGGAATCCGAACCACGGTGGAGACCTGGCATTCGTCACATTCACAAGATGTCTTGTCAGAGGTGAAGGGTTTGGTAATCAGATAAATTTTTGCCGGGACCGAGGATTGAACCCCGGATGCCAGCATAGAAGTCTGACACCTTACCCCTAGACCACCAGGTCACCAATTTAAAAAAAATTAAATCAAAATAAAAAACAGCTTTTTTTTTCCATTTCAGATTTTGAATTTAATTTTCTTACAGTCTTTATGGAGCTTATTAGTAGTTTAGCCCCACATATCCATAGGATTAACCCAACAGCTAGACCCCAGACAATTAATCCATCACTTAAAATGTTAATATTAATCTTAACGTAAAGACACTTACTAAATATTAATAAAATTCGTGAAACAAAATAATATATACTGTTACATAAACACTGCACCAAAGAGCATAATTATTATAATAGTACTGGTACAGAAACAATGAGAAAGAGGAGCATCTTTGCCCACCCTAGGATAATAACAATCAATTGTATGTTTCCAAGTACTCAGTAAAAAATGTGTGTTTGCTTTTGTTCAGAAACTATTGGTTTTATAAAAATATATTCCAGACTAAAATATTTTCAATTTTAACAGTATCCCAACTTTACAATGTTTAGTGGTTATTCTGTTTCTCAAATGGTTATAAAGATATGATCAACATTGGAAGTTTCTGCTAGTGTTAAGTACCCTCAAAGTCATTTTCATGGAAAAATGAAAACTGCAATTTTGTTTGTATGTTAGCTAGAAAATTTAATAAAATATGCTAGAGAGGATTTTGAGAAAATCGATTTTTATCTTCTTTTGCCCTTCAATAGACTACCCTCAATTTTAAGGTTGGATATCCTAATCTAAAAACCCCTCGGGGGGACTTTATGAAATCCTAAGATACCAAGTTTTTTCCTGATTGGTAGAATAATTTCAGCTCTAGTTCGAGATACAGACAGGCGCCATAAAAAACACCTTTTCGGTTTCAGGGGGTCATGAAAAGTCAATTTTTATCAAAATCTTGAGTTTAATTTTGTTTTACAACCACAATACTTTTCTTTTTGAAGGGTTGTGAGAAAATAAATATATAGTTATTAGTTTAGTTACAATTTATATTTTATGTCGCAACTAAGGAATTGAGAAAACTAAAAATTAGAGAATGAAGAGGAAAAAAATCAGCCTAGTGGGGTAAGTTTGAGAAAAAGTAGATCATACCCATCTTCAGCTTTTATGAATGTTAATCTACGTATTTTATAGTTTGTGCATTGTACTAACTTTGAGTGGAACCAACAAAGGCTCATACAGGCCTCTAATAGGGAGCTCCACAAATATGCCAAATGATTTGATCCTGGCCACTGAGCACGGC
The DNA here is from genome assembly GCA_902151425.1 of Timema shepardi. Lineage (NCBI taxonomy): Eukaryota > Metazoa > Arthropoda > Insecta > Phasmatodea > Timematidae > Timema > Timema shepardi. The sequence goes on along the minus strand of CABFVX010000155.1, from coordinate 133,634 downwards.
ATAATCATTCCCACTTCAACAGCTGACAAGCCCAAATCTAGTACACTTGCAGTGGCGTTATCCTGTGAAAATAATATCTCTTATAAATGTAACGACACAGCATACAAACTTTCTCATATATTTTTCGGTTTCTTATAGCATGTCTGACTAGTGCCTACAGAGTTAAGGGTCCAGGGTTCGATTCCGGTAGGGCTGAAAAATGTATCATTGGTGAAATACGGATTTACCCTTAAACATTGGTAGATTAACGGCCAGGGACTGGATGTTGTGTCTGTACTAGTCTTAAGTTAGATTATAAGGCATATGAAGCTACGACAGACCTAGCCAGCCGGTAGTGGAGAAATATATTATGACTTGAAGAAAAAACTGACGGAATTAAAATAAAGTTACAAACTAACTTAATCACAGAACAGACATAGCACCCACACTCCTGGCTGTTTATTCATCAATGGGAAGGCCTCCAATTCCGCCAAGGAGAGTATTTTCGGCCACATCAAAAATCTAACTGGGACCTATAATTCAGTAAGCAGATTCATTACCGATTGAGCTAGGGTATCTGGTTAGGTGTTTGTCAGCTTAAATCCAACACAATCCAACAGGAAAATTAATTACAAGATTACATTTGAACCAGAAATCACTTCAAAGTGCAGTTTTGTTAATTCTTCACTTGACGACCCTTAAATATTGGTTTGATACTTGGTTAATTTTAAAGTTATTATTCTTCAATTTTATTGCATTTTTAAAATATATTAAGATAGTTTCACTTTCCTCAATTTCACTGTTTTTAAATTAGAATACAGAAAACCACACCAAGATGTGATATGTAGTTTGAACTGTAGTACCTAACAAGTTATCTGTGGGATGAGACCAGCTATTTAAGTGTTACACTTAAACTTATTTCAAAGGTTTACCAAATATAAGAAGGTAGGTTAATTTGCATATGAAAAAGTCTTACCACAAGTTAGTGACCAGTTCAAATGAACGAGGCAAAGCTTTACTATCTTTGGCTTAGTCCGCCAATACTATAATCATTGAGCTACCGAGTAGTCATCTCGTGCCCAGGGTGATTCTTTGCTCATATTTTAAGGTAAAGTCTGTGATGGACATGAGGAAATCATCAGATATATGTGAGTGATCAATTAAGATCAAGTAAGCTATCTTCAAATCGAGAGGGCTTTATGCTGCCAATAGAACAATGAATATGATATTTAGATGTGACTAAAACTGTAATAAGCAAATATAAAAGTTTGGCTATTTAATTCATCAACGATATACTAGTCATCTTCTTACCGTAAAAAATTTAACGGTTGAAGGTCTGAGTGTGAACACGGGTTGGCCAGGGTTGTTGATGCTCCAACAGTACGCCACTATTTTACTACCTTTCTTGTATGTGTTAACCAATGACTGGGCCAACACAGGACTGTCTGTCAAGTGTTGGCTGGGGATAATTCCAGACCACGAGGGACCTAAAATAGAACAAATAAACAGTTTTACTGCCAACTTGTGAATATTTTTGAACAATTATTTGCAACCCCATCAACAAAAACTATTTTTATGAGAAAATTTAGCCTTGTATTATCAACAAGACTGTCAAAGTTTGCATTTAATTTGAGCCTTTTATATCACAACATTAATTTAGCACTGTGTCTTACTATCTGTTTGGGTTATACGTATGTACTAATTGAGCTAGTGTGTGAGAAGTGCGGTTAAGTTAAATTTAGGGAAAGTGTACTTGCATTAGTGTGGATAAAAATTGGTAGACCGTTCAGAGAAAAAAAAGTTCATGAGTATAAAGCAAAGAAAGATACAAATCTAATGTTTTACAAAGTAATGAAAGCTCCTGTATTACTCTGTGGAAGAGAAACGTGGTCAATGACAAAGAGCGATAAAAGCTGGATACAGACATCTGAGATGAATGCTTGAGACAAATAAAAGGTTGCACGAGGTTGAATAAAATCAGAAATGAAGATAAAAGAGAAGAACTTGATAATATTTATAATATTAATAATTAGAGGATGAGAGAATATCTAGAGAATTGGATCAGCCATATTATGCCATGGATACAAGAGTCCTGACTACCAAAACAAGTTTTAGAATACAAACCAAAAGGAAGATGGTCCATAAATAGACCCAGGTAGTAATGGGTGGAAATTTTTGAAACGTAACAGGAGAGAGAGCCAAATCCATGGAGTGAAAAACATTGATAGCTATGGCCCAATTTCTTAATCTCAGTTTCACTCTAAAGGAACTCTTCAGAAGGGAGTNGGCCGGCAAAGGAAATTGGTAAAGAATGATAGCTTGATACGATAGATAGAAGTAAAAAAAATTAATAACACAAAGGACTAACACACGAAACGTACAGTGGATGTGAAAATAGGAAAATTTAATTTCACTTTTTGTGGTACATTTTATTTGGAAGAAGGTACAGTTATATAGAACCAGTTTCATGGTTATATTGAGTATGCCTCAAGTGAAGCGCTATACTAAATACAAGACTACACATACCTAAACTCGAATGGGCCATTTTCACATATTCTGGTATAGCTAGGTGTCATCCTGCATTTAGTATAGCATCTCACTTGAGATGTATTCAATCCGACTTTGAAACTAGCCCATAGTCTATTGAAACTATGAACAAACATTTTAAAAATATGCTACCAGTGAAGTAAGCTACACTCAAATAGTTTTTCTTCAGAAAAACAACATAACTTTGATAGTTATGTAACACATCAATTTTAACAAAATTGCTACCACCATTTTTTCAAAATGTGAAAATTTAGCAAATCTTGAAAATAAATTAGGGCTGGCTACTTTGATTCTATGGACTAAAAAATTTCAAATTCACAATTAGAAAAAAAAAAGTATTAAAATTCAAAAACAAATATTGAGATCATACAAATTTTAAAATTGTTAGTTTATATTGTATAGCTATTATGATGATTAATAATGTTATAATCCAATATAATTAAATCAAAACAAACAGATCACATACGCCAGTTTACTGCAAAACTAAATGTGGATTCACATTAGGCCTATAACAAAAATTGTTGACAATTTACTACTGTTTCTATATATTTTTAAAATTAATGCAATGGGAAAAAAATAAAGGTTCTGGGAAAAGGGGGGAGGGAGGGGATATCATATGTTTGCGGGAAAGTTAACCTCTTACACATATGTTTTCTTAGATTTTTATTCAGAATCGGATTCATAGGTAAAATGAAAATATGGATCTAAAAAGAAGTGAATAAGTTTGACCCATATCTAATGTAAATTTTAGGAAAGATACAACTATTAAATTCATTGTAAGCTTTTGTTTATGATATAAACAAAACTTACCTTTAACCTGAAGACCATTTGAACCAACAGCGGTTATAGTCATTGTATAAGAGCGTCCGATCTCCACGTCACACTTTTCTCTATCATGTGGAGATATTAAGGTGAGTGTTATTTGTTCTTCTGGAACATCCACGTCTACCACATAGCACTTCACCTGCCAAATAAAAATAACATTATTTCCAAGATAAGTCAGTCAGTAACCAAGTTATAAGAATCAGTTTGATGCCAATTTACAAGACCCACCAAAAATTTATCTTCCTTCAAGAAATTTGTATTAAGTAAAGATGGGTTGAATTCCATTTTTATCAAATCCAAAACTAACTTTTTTTTATAAATTTCAAATTCAAAAATATTATTCCCCGAATCTTATTTTTAAAAAAAGAAGGTAAACTTTTTGTAAAAATTAGAAATTTGAAAATCAGATAGGAGAAAATAAAAATTAATTTTGTAAAGGAAATTTACATTTTGAACAAAACAAATATTTTGATAAAAGTTCTTATATTATTATCGATTTCTCTGTTCATTTGTTATTTATATCACTTTATATATAATTCAACACTTTGAGTGAAGTTGTAATATCCACACAACTTTGTACTTAAAAGAAATAATATGTGATAGTTATTGAAAAATATATATATATATATATATTGGCATAGCTAGCTCACCGTTTGTCCAATGTAAAACATATTTTCTGGACTATCATCATAGGTGAAGTTGATCTTCCTCTCTGGTACAAAGCCACTTACACCACCGTAGAAGCTAACAAGCAGCCCTTTTGAATATATATTAACAACTGTACCCTCATAACATTGTCCAACCTGTGCATCCTCATAGCGAGTAAGGGGGGCTATTTTAGATGTCACTAAAGAAGGTTTTAAGGTTAGATGAGTGGAAAGGTTGTTCACATATAGTACCTGCATGAAACAATAAACAAGTGACAGTTATCATAAGTGAGCAAAAGATAACTAAGAAAGAGAGCAAAAGCTATAAATACATATTCACACACTCACACAGATAATAAAGTTAAGCTTCTTTTTTTCTTTACCGAGAACTAAAAATAAAATTTCAATTAGAATATGGATTCGTTCTTATCTCTCTGCCTTTTAAATTTTTTTTATCTCAATCAAAAGAGTGGTTTGTTCCCATTTCTAAGGATAACTTTTAGTTATACAACTTGTGTTTTGCTTTATTTTATTATTCACATTTCACTGAATTTTTTCTTATTTATGAGAATTTCTTTTAGTTTTGATTATATACATTAATCTAGCTCTATTAAGGCACTTAATTCAAGGATGTTTATACAGGGCACATATAATTTGGATGTTTATTCATCTAAAGTATACAGAATCCCTTAAGAAACTTCATAACACTAACATTTTTTTTAATTTGATGAGGGGGGAAAAAAAGTTGCATGGAAATAATATCATTAGAGCCACGACCTTTGAATATTAAAACCTCTCAAATACTAAGGTCTATTTGAGATTCAAGAATTCGAGAAAGTAATATGTTTTTAATGTATAATTTTAAATAAAAATTGATTTTAAAACTCATGAACTTTGTGGTGGTCTAGTCTGAAATAATTAATTTTAAAACGCTTGCACTTAGTGGTGATTTAGTCCGAAATAATTATAATACAAACTTAGTAAGAGGCTCATTAATTTATCACTTAATAGTATCCATAAAATGGCATTTATTTAGTATTTATTTTCTAAAGCAACTTGAGAATTAATCAAGTAAAGTAAGCCTACTATGTTTGACATATTTTCTGAATTTATAATTTGAGATTTGTAGATTAAATGAAGAATCAAAATTAGCCTTTGTAAAGTAATGAATTCAATCTATTGCTATTAAATAAGTAAATTTATTGATATTTAAAACCCTTAGGTTGGGTTAACCTTTGCTTCCCACTTTGAGCCTGGTGTGAACTTCTTCTCTGGGTGTTTGAGTGGCATGTCGGCTAAGTGATAAAAGGCCACATATGCTATGAGTCCACTCTCCTTAGTATTGTTCCCAGATACAATAAATACTCTCATGATTTTACCAATCATAGAGTCGATGACACAACTCACAGTCTCGGCAATCTTCAAGTTGGATGGGTGAACATAAAGAGCGTTCAATACAGACCTGAAAACAATTAGGAAAAACAAACATCAGTGAACTTGACTGTGATTCAAACCCTAATCTCCTTCCTCTTCACCGGCAATCCAATCTAACATGAACGTGATGACTTATACCATGCAACCACCGATATGGGTACCCCTTTTGTTAAGTAAGCAGTCCATTTATCCAACTTTGATCCAGTTACTAATTTTATCTTTCTTTTAAATACCAAAATTAATTTGGTAAGGCCAAAATGGGGTCCTTTGGAGGAAACTACAAGAGGGAGTTAGGTACCCTATGGCACCAGTGCCAATTACACCTCCGCCTCCCAATCTTTCTCTTTTCCTGTCAAACCGGTATATTGCAGCTCACTCTGGCAGCAATCCTGAACGATCCACCAACTGACCAGTAGTCTCGATGAGAACAGTTCTCACATCCTGCAAAGACTAACTAGAGGTAATGAACTTCAACCAAGGTGAACTTTGTATCTTCCAAGAGAATAGCGTTTCCCTGTGGGTAGGCTGAGATTTTACAATAGTACTAAAGAGAGAGAAGTGAAAACGTTTTCACACAATAAGTCAGAGATGTGTCTCTTCATTGTTAAATATGGAAGCCTGGGCATGCAACATATCAGTAAAATAAGTCACAGGGGGTGTTAAGAAATTAACTAATCATTTTAAAAGTGCACACACAATGTTCAATGTCACAAAAGAGTGGATGATACTCACGTCTCCATTGAGCAGACATAATCTTGTTCCATGTAGTCATAATTCAACACTCGGCACATCACCTTGGATCCATTCGGATATTTATCCCGGAGGTATTTGGAAACAAGTCCATCAGTCTCCTTGTAGCCAGTAGTTCTCATACAACGAATCAAAGATACCCAGCCTCTCAAATCATCTGATTTATTACCTAGAGCTAGTTGTATGCCTTTATTTCCAGTATGAATCACCTAAAACATAGAAATAAACTCTTGCTGTTGGAAAAAACAAACAAAAGTATTATAGATACAATGTATAATTTAATAAGTTTTGATAAAAGATAGCTCAAATGCTTTATTTTTTATTTTGAATCTGAATCTTAAACTTATACTTATACTTAGCATCATGTCTTACTACTTGTTTGGGTTATATGTTTAAGTACTAATTAAGCTAATCGTTAGGAATTGGGAAGGTTGAATATAAAGGGAGTGAGCACACATCTGTGTGGAGGGAGAGTGGAAAACCATTAAGGGAAAACCACCCACAGTTCACCCAACCGAGATTTGAACATTGATCTCCCCGTCCTCGGCAGCCTAGCTCAACATAAAACTTGCGCGTTTGCCAACCACGCCACCGAGGCGGGTCTGAATCTTAGAAACACAGTAATGATACATGAAATTAACATTTCGAAATGGGTGTGTTTTTTTCTTTAGAAAGTAAAGAAAAACCCGTTATAATCCATTCATTAAACATCAGTATAGTGATAAAAGCTCTTGAAAAGTAACTACAATTTTGCCGTTCGCTTTCATAAAGGAATATTTACTAAACTTAAAATTATATGATAAAGGATATTGATAAAACTACAGAAAAAGGAAAACTAAACTACTAAAAGTAGAATTGATGAAAAAACCCCACCTAGAGAAAGAGGAAAAATTGTGGGAGGAATCCAATGCATAAAGGTGACATCTTCTTCCTTTCTTCTGTCTTCTATAGTAGAAATAGTCACATACACATTTTAACACAAATAGAATATTTCAGCATTGTTGCCTTTATCAAACACAAAGAAGAAAGTAAAAATAACACTGGATTACTCCAATTTGAATTTAAATAGAGTAAAACAGTGTTTGTGTTATTTTTACTCTCTTCTATGTGTTTGATAAAGGTAACAATGCTAAAATATTATTCTATTTGTGTTAAATAATGTGTGTGTGACTATTTCTACTATAGAATAAAAAAGAAAGAAGATGTCACCTTTATGCATTGGATTCTTCCCACATTTTTGCCTCTTTCCCTAGGTGGGGTTTCTTCATCAATTTTACTCGTAGTAGTTTGTTTTCCTTTTTCTTTAGTTTTATCAATTTCCTTTATTATTAAATTATTTAACCACTGGGCCACCTCATTTTTAAACACTTCTAACTGTAAAAGTGATTATTAGATGTATGTGTGAAGAGTATACTGTATGAAGATATATTTAAAGAAGTCTTTTTTTTAAAGGACTAACTTAACTATTAGGGGTGTGCGAAGTCCACTCTTTCAATAGGAAGCAAGCTCAAATCGAATATATGAAATATTCTTGAAGCCGAATCGAAGTCTGAATATTTTATTTTAGTTGTTTTAATCTTGAAAAATTATTATATTTTAGCTATTTATATAACTTAATGCACTAAAATTACTTGAAAAATGTTTATTGTGAGATTGTTTGTAATACTTTGTGTGAGTCTGACAGATCAAGTTAGTATTACAACATGCAATTCAATTACTTTAAGATTTTTTTTATATGAATATTAATTTGCAATGTACAAAACATCTCAGAATGGCTATAATTGAACATAAATTGAGTATTTTAGCTGTCTATATTTTTATTGGTGAAGCTTCAATTCCGGACTTGGTTTCAAAGAGAAGTCAAAGCTGATGTTTGTTTCAAAGCCAAGTCGAAGTTTCGAAGCTTTGCACACCCTTATTAACTATATTTTTAGGTTAGATTTGTTTCCCATTCCTCACATAAAAATATTTAAAATGTTTTCAATTTGCTTGAATATATTTCTAATACACATTCAAAAAAGTTAATATTTTGATCCCATGTGGCATCTTTCTCAGTATTTTGTAATTATTTTCAGGAGCTAGTAAAAATGGTCGACTTGTATAAGACAGTGATTGGACTTGCTTTGCACTTGATAACTATTGAATGAGTTCAAATTCAGGATGGCTGCTTTGGGGATTGTTTCCAATATACGACTTTCAATGTGGTTTTCCCATCCTTTCTTCAAGCTAATATGTTATTATTATTATTATTATTATTATTATTATTATTATTATTATTTAGTACCGCGTCTTACTACCAATTCGGGTTATACGCTTTAAGTACTAATTACGCAAATGGATTAGGAAATGAGAAGGCTGAATTAGAGGAAGTGAACCCACATTTGCATGGAGGGAGAGTGGAAAACCATTTAGGAAAACCCAACCCCAGTTCACCCGATCGAGATTCGAACCTCGATCTCCCCGTCGTCAGCAGACGAGCAGCTCAACATGACTAGCGCGTTAGCCAATTACGCCACCGAGGCAGGTTTCAAGCTAATATGGGTGTACCTCTTAACTACCCACATTATCACAAATCCTTAGATAATGTTATCTTTTGTGATGTTTAACCAAATGAAAAATATATTTTAGTGAAAAAAGGTTAATAGATGCTTTTTTTTTACATGAGCTTAGCTGAAAATGTGACTTTACCTAAACATATTAACAAAGTGTCTTTGCATTTCCTGTATTTGTTACTAAAGCGCTAAAAAGCAAGTGTGTGTGAAGTACAAATTTTTTTCAAAGTTAAATCAAATTTAATATATTAAATATTTCTGGAGCCAAACCAAAGTTTAAGTATTTATAAAACCTGAAAAACTACTTTAATATTACAAATTTATATATTATTAAAAAGTTTTTTCATTTACAATCCATTTGCAAGAAAGGTAACATACCTTGATAGATTAGACTATGACTGTATTTTATAAACTATACCATAGTGAAATAATGTATGGCACGCTTACAGGGTTAACTAGAGTCATAAAACAATACAGAAAGAAAAATTAAATATACATGTGTTTTGAATGTCAATATTTTATCAGCATAGCTTCATAATTGTCGAGGTCAAAATTTGATTTCATAACAGATTTGAAGTAGACATATATACTTGAAGCAAAGCCTAAGTTTTCAATGCTTTGCACACTCATATTAAAATGATAAAACAAACTCACTGTTGCATCCTCCACTATAGTACCAATGGTAAGCACATCTAGGGGTGACCTAGTAGATGGTTTGGGTGGATAGATTCCCTTAGCAAGAGTGAAATAGGCAAGCTTTACAGTTGGCAGGACATAAAGCAGCCTGGCAGAGTAATTTTCTCCAGGTACATAGTTTTCAGGTTTATGCCTGGACAGTACAAGATGGTTTTGGTATACATAGCCTGTAAATACGTCTGAAAACGTCACTTCCAAACCATCTCGCAATATCTATAAAAAAAAAAGTTGTTAAACAAATAAAAATTTAGCCAATGGAATATCTATAACAAAAATGGCTGGATTAAAAAGAAAATGAAAGGAAGGTGGCTAAGCTGTATCATACATATTTATTTGTATTTATTTAAATGTCTATTTATACTCTGAAAATGTTAAGGTGTAACACCTTATCTTGCTATTAAACAAGGAAAAAAATTGAGGACCAACACACATATGATTTTTCATTTTTAAATAATAAAAAGGTTAAGAGTATTTACTAGGTATCTAACATAAAAGTGTAATGGTAAAAAAAACTGTAATAGTTCATACATTAAAAAAAATTAGCACTGTATTCAGGTTATAAGCTTATTTACTAATTAGACTAATGGTTTTATGGATTAGGAAGGTTATATTTACAAGAAGTGTACACACATAAGTTTGAAGGGAGAGTGGAAAACCATTTTCGAAAAACTCTCCTTAGTACACCCAACCAAGATTCAAACCTTAATCTCGTCATCAGTAGTTTAATCTACTCGAGAGTAGCGCGTTAGACCACACAACCATCAAAGCAGGTTAGTCAAGTACTTAAATTCCCTGACTTTTCCTTATTGTTATTAAATTCTCTGACATATTATCTCTGTCTGTAACAACCATACCTCACTTTTTCTCTAATAACAACTTTTATAAAACCTTCATATACCTTATATAATACCCTTTGATAATATGTAACAAATGTGTTAACTTTGAGGACTGAAGATATAAACTAAAATAGTTTATAATCCCCAAAACAGCCGGTGTTCTTTACCACTTAACTTTGACAATGTGAACTAGTGTTCCATAAATGAAGAACTGGTGATTTATAGGTACTAGGGTCCAAAATCAATCCAAAGTTGTTTTTATAATGAAAACTCTTTCTATAATAATAATTTAGCATATTTAACTAGGATATGGTTAAATTAGATAATTATTCAAAATATGCTAATTATATTTGCTTCGATTCAAGCTTTAAAAAACATGTTTGACAGATGTTTAGTGTGACCCTGATTTTGATTGGAAGAACAGTAGAGAAAATTCAAACCTATTTCTTTGCGGCCAACACTGATAACATATTACATTTTATTTGTGTTATTTTATAGGAATTGAAACTATCTATAAAAAGTGACAGCTGCAGATAACATGGCTTGATGTATGAATATATTAACATTGTTTTTGTAACTTTAGTAACAAGCTTCTACTGTTCTTCCTACAAAAATCATACTATATGTAAAGTAGTCATCATCTTTAAATTCCTTATAAACAGCAAAATCCAAACATTTTTACGGATGTACAAAATTCAACCATATTCTCAGTTTTCCTGGTCAGTGGCCACTCTGTCATAGTAACAACTTAGAGCTTAGCCTCACGAATCTAGTCAGGTACACTATAATTCTTATGTAAAGTTAATCCTCCTTTAATTTCAAATATTTTACTTACTCGAGAAACAGAAATGGTACAGATTGTCCCTGGAAGGATTGAATCCAAATTGACCGATGATAAATCAACACGAGCTTCGGACACTTGCCGATGATCAGCTGTCAGCTCCACTGTTGCACTCTCTAACAAGATATCAGACTTGACAATGGCACAACGAACCACCTGGCCAATACCTGTCAACATAATGCAAACCATAAGACAAAGAGCAATTTACAATACTAAGGATACTTAAATGACAGAGCTCAGGCTCAAATTGGTATGTGCTCACAAATTCAAGCTCCTTGAAAAAGGTTCTTTCTTTGCCTTGCAATGTGTGTCTGGTCATGAATGAATAATTTGTTTATACTTGTTGGGATATGTTTTGTGCAGTGAAGTTTGAGGGTTTATGGGTGAGAATGGGGGAGGGGGGGAGAGGGGCAGAAGAACCTAACAAAGAGGGTATAGTGAAGCAGATGCCCATTTAAATATCCAGGTCAGCAAATGAGTAAACTGGTTTTGTTGATGAAAGGAAGAGGGTATGAGTCTTATATAATAGAAGATATAATGCAAGATGGTATCAAGTACATCTTAATGCAAAAATGTGGTATGTATATTTGAAAATCATTACTGCTCTAAATTCTTTATTAATGATTTTTTTTTCCTAGGGAACCGAATTAATTTTCAGGTTACACACAAAAGGGAGATTGGTAAAGAATGGTATGATTGTCAGTGTTTCAATCTCTTGTGCTGAAGAAGGGGCTTGTTGTGCCCCAAAAATTACCGCAATGTGTTACATCTCTCTTATTATGAAAAAATAATATTTCTAAAAATTAAAAATAATGTGTGATTATGAAAATGCTAAGAAGTATGAAGAGTGTATGAATGAATGAAGATATAGGTTTGTTTTTATCAAAGCCTAACCTAACTATTCTAAAGTTAGTTTTCTTCCCTAATATTGACATTGCATTATTGTAAAGGTTCCACACTTTTAATATAATAAATGGTTATTTGTGATAGCTCTTCATTTTTAACAAATAAACCATACTCATAGATAAACTTGTACTTCACCAGCTTACATGTTAAACTTTGACCACATTGGGATTTGAACTAAAAGTCGTTCAGTCGTTATGTAGTCCGAATAGCCGATGGTTCAATAATATGTACCCTTTGTTTACTTCGAAAGGTAGCATCTTACCTTGAACGAAGGTTCCACTTTGGCATAGCTTTTGAGGCAATAGTGTAATTCGCCAAGGTAGAACCACACCTTTTAATTAGAGATAGTTTTTATCAATAGCCTTTACTAGCTCATTTAAGCATTTTATTTAGCCATTATTTTATTGAAAATAATTTTTCATAAAATCAAATATATTTTAGAGTACAAATGGTAGACCAGGTGTTTTAATTATTGATTAAATTTAAAAATACATTTGGAAGGCGTGTTGTATAAACATCTTATGTTGTAAATAGCAAGTGACCTAACAGGTGATGTGAAGATAGTTATAATGAATCAGTAAAATAGAAGCTCTGACACAGGGAGGTGTCATAAAGCCATGACTAAAAAACAGGCCGGTTGTTGGTTTGAATAAGAGGTGTTTGAAGCCCTTGGGGCTGGTTGATTACGGGATATCTTATGCTTGGAGGTCATGCTGCCTGTCACAGGGTCACGCAGGCTAAGTCATCAGGTTTGCCAAGTACCAGCTGGGGTTGCCGCTCGAGCCCAGGGAACCGGGTTCGGCATCCATGCAGGGACTGCCTAGTTGTCAGCCAGATCATAGGTAAAACCTCATAACACCTCATTTGGTCACTCGCTTCTCTATAACCACTGAGGTCTTCATTGTAACTTCACTACTAACATCACATTTGTAATATAATAGTGTTATTAATAAACCTTTATAAACCAAGTCTAACGTCAATCACGGACACACACAAGTAATCACTTCATCCCCCCCTTTATACTCAGCCAAAGACATCCTGACAGATCTTCAGTCCCTCACACTTAGAACATACAGTAAAGAGAGAGGTGATATTTAGGTGATTTTATTTTAATAGTTACTTTATTTAATAAAGTAGTCTATAGGATTTAATTTAATTTCTAATTTCGAGACACAAGGTACAAAATAGTTACTCTCACCTAAAGGTTTCCCATGATTCCAGCTTTCTTCATAGTTACGAGCACATTTTTTCTTTAAGAATGCTCGAACTCCAGTTATGCCAACATCCATGACATAAACATGTTCTTCCACACTGCGCACTGCCGCCACTACAGCTATGCCAGTCTGTAGCATGGTGCGAGACCAGTCTGACTGGATGTCTCTAGGGGAAAGTGATATTTTCACCTCTTTTTTGGTTGGGTCAAGCTCAATCACCTTCACCACCACGTGTTGGCCAATATGGTACATATCCGGCAGTGGGTGGAACTCCTTTTAAATAGAAAGCTTATCATATTAATATTCTTCAAAAAAAGAGAAAAAAAGTGTTCTAATAAATTTGTTAACAATGAAGTTGGTTTTATAAAGTAGATTTTTTCCCTTATAAATTGTATGAACATGAATATACTGGTAGCCCCAAAAAAACTTCAACAAAGGTTAAAAACTATATCTCATTCTGGTCCATTCTAATATTAACCTCCCATCAGCGTCTAGTTCTTCCCACTGGTCTCTTCTCATTGCGTTTGCCAGTCAATACTATGAACATGGTTCTAAATTCTTTGTTCACACGGCATGTCTTGCCAACCGTAATCTAAGTGGTTTGATTATATCCTGGCAATGTCTTGTGATGAGTACAAAGTATGTAACTCATCATTAAATAACCTCCTTTGCTCCCCAGTATTCTCATCTATTTTTAGACCAAATAATTTCATAAGCACCTTGTTTTCTAACACCCTTATTATTTTTTCATCATGTAGGTTAAGAGACCACATTTTACACCCAAAGAGAACTGGTAAAGTCTTTTTTTTTTGTATATTTAGAGTTTTATATTCCTTGACTGCAGGTGAGATGTTAACAACTTAATGGCTTTAGAACTATTTAAAATTATAAATAATAATATATAGCTATTTGTGTTGGTGATAGTTCTTACATAGTACATAGAGTTTACACATTGAAATGAAAAAAATAAGAATAAATTGAAACAAATAAGGTGGTCAATTAAAACATTTGACCTGCTGAGCTATTCCATCAGCTTGAGCAGGATTAAGGACTTTTTGCAAATGTTTAAAACTTATGAAATGACTAGACTAGCCCTACTAAGAAATACCAACATTATAATGTATACATTAATTTGATTTTGGTCCATTTAAAATTAAAATAAATACTATTTAGTTAATATGTTGGTGCATATCTTTTCCATAGAGTTTACATATTGAAATAAAGGAATAATTAAATTTACACAAATATGATGATCAATAAAAACATTTAACCTGTTTAGCTACTCCGCCACTGTGAGCTATAGCTTCCAAAGCTTCTGTGTAAAGTTCTGACACTCCAGTGATAGGGACGATCCCGCAATTATGTCCTGGGAGAGCGACAGAGATACGGTAAGGTTCCAAACTCCTCACTGCACCCAACAGCACCATGCCTTCTGTTAGGGACTGGAAATTATCATTATTAGTTTAATACAATGCTGTAATATTAGTGTGATGGTTATTTGTAGAGTATCATAGTTTAATTCTTGAACAGAATAACAAAAAACCCCGACCTTTAATTGAGCAATTAGTAGTGAAAGGGAACCAATCCTGTTACATAGTGACACATTATTTACTTTAATGGGAACTAACTCCTAGATAAATATTGGTGAACTACCAACTGAGTTAATGTGGTGACAAGACATTCTACATATCACTACCACAGTACAGTTCAAAATTGTTGTTCTATGTTAAATTAGAAAGCAACTTGAAATTAATAATTGTAATTGGAGACAACTTTGATGTTTTTGGTAAAAAAATAAATTAATTAATTATAAATTAATGTAAGCCAGATATAATATGTGAGTTTTGATTTAGCAAATATGAATAAATTATCTAAATATGTAAAAGATCTTCATGTGTCACAAATTATCTTTACAATGTTAGAGTAAACTAAATGCCATGAGTTGGACTTTATTTTTTTACAAATAGCTTGGTGCAGTATTGAGCTTGAAAGCGTTAAAATAGGGATATTTTTATTTATCATTAACTCAAAATTCTTTATTTTTGAGTTATACTAGTCACATACTGAGGTAACAATAAGTTTGTATATGATATTAACTTGATTTAGAATACCTAACTGTACTGTTGCCTTTAAGTGTTTAATTTAGCCAAGATAGAGTTTACCAGGCTTTGAGCCTTACTAAAGCGACCTCTAAATTATAGTAATTATTTCCAGGTTATTAATCTCACCAAACCAAATAATAACCAGATCCAATTAATTCAACATAAGCCTCTGGACCAGGCATGTTAAACTTCTAGACCATAAGGACTAACAGTGTAGTAGGTCTAATTCACAATTTCAGATTATGACATTTTGAAATTGGCCATTATTTGGAGAAATCTAACAAGTTAAGTTGGTGTAGCAAATTTTTACTCTATACTTACCAGAGATTGATTTCTAAAACATGTTAAATTGGCACAACAAATATGTGCAATGTTTGGCAGCACATGTGTGTGTGAACAGTTGTTTACTCTTATAAAAAGGAACAAACATCCAAGTGGTCTCATTTTATGGACACTTATCAATTATCAACGTGACGTTACCAAAGAGTTTTTTAAAGCCTAACCCTAAATACTATTACTGCAAACAAATTCCCATATTTCTGGTAAAAAAAACATATCAAGTTTCTTATATTCTTAATTTTCATTTTCTGTTAGTAAGAATGTTTTAATTTTTTTATTTATATGGTGACAAAATTATTTTTTTAATGTGGCCCCCTCGGTATTTTCAATTTTCAATGTGGTCCTTGTAAACAAGTTTGACATGCTTGTTCTAGACATTTATTAGTTAAATGTGAGGTTATAATGCGTATGAATACACATAAAATGTTGTAAAATAATAAAATAAATTAAATCTGAACTGTTTTCTCACGGGAACTTGAATAGCTAGACCAAATATAAATTTGTAGACATTGAAATCCAACCTCCATCAGAATCAATGTAATCCACAACTACCCTAAGACCATAATTCTTTTTTCATTTCCATTCATCTGACAAATAATGTGTAAATAGCATGTCTGGAACATTCAATAGAATGTTTACGTTGTATTCAGTAAGCCTAAATCAAGCTTTATAGATGTACAATTGATGAGTTTTAAAATAACAATCTAGACACAAATTGTATCTTGAAGTATCCATTCAAATAAAATTTCAAACTGAATTGTTATAAATGTATCTAGACCTATTTTGACAAGACAGATGAAAAACAAGAGATTTAACTGTTAAGGTACAGACTAGTTCTAAAATCATCCAAAGACCAGGAGAATATCCTTAAAGATTATTTGTTAAAAGAGGAGGGGACGGGGGTGGGCAGAGTTATTAATTAAAGGGGATCAAACAAATTAAGCCACCCACTTTGATGAGGGTAGATGTTTTATTTTTTTTTAGCATTGCATCTTACTACACATTCGAGCTATGTGCTAATGGGTTAGAAATGAGGAAGGGTGAATTTAGAGGAAGTATACCCACATTTTTGTGTGGAAAGTGGGAAACCATTTGGGATAAACCACCCTCAGTACACCTAACTAAATAACTAAGATGGAATCACGATCACCCCGTCATCAACAGTTACCTTTTGCGAGAGTAGCGCCTTAGGCCATGAGGCCAATAAAGTGGGCATTTTTTTAATATCCATTACTGTTTCCAGCCTGTGGTTTGGATAAGTTTTTTTTATTCAAGCAATATATTTTCCACTACTGGCTTGCTAAGCCTTTTGTAGCCTTATAAACTAACTTAAAACTAGGACAGGCACAACATCCACTCCTCGGCCGTTGATTTATCACTGTGAACTACAATATTTTACTCATTTTAAACACTATCTTTTACTGGGGGAACCAAATTAATCCAAAGAGGGGTCTCCCCCTTAACTCCTGGTATTTCTGCCCCTGTTTAAGATAAACCCTTCACCCCTGGTAGTTCCACCCCATTTTAAGATTACCTTATTCACACTTGGTAGTTTGACCCCTGTTTAGGATTAATTCCTTCACCCAAGGTAGTTGAGCTAAAGTTACAATAGAGTACCTTGGTTCTAGCCCTCAACAAAAAATGAATAATATAAGGAGGGGGTAAAAAATATCAATTTAAATTAAATTGAGTAACCATTTAATTACCTTGAATGTTAAAGGTGTTACGCTAAAAATTTCTTGAGAGGATCCGGATGGTTGCTCCTGCTTTTCTTTTAATACATTTCTTGTAACAGCATTCCTCTTATTTTTAGCATTAAGTTTTTGTTTCTTTTTAGCAGACTCACCCTTAAATAGCTGCAAAAATTGAATTAGGCCTATTTTAATTTGAGCAATTATGTTTGTGATTAGGCCAATTATGTTTGTGATTAGGCCAATTATATATTTTATATTACTAAAACATAGTTTTAAAAACCATTAAAAAAAGCATGAAAAGTATAATTAATTTCAATTTATTTATCGATGTTCAAATAAGCCAAGGTTCTTTATATAAACACTGAAAAAAATAACAGGGATGAGTGGTTGGTTACAAAGCTATAAATAATTATATTTGAATTAGTGAAAAAAATACTGATAGGTACTTAGCTTGAAATTAAAATGTAAATGCACAATATATTGACATTTAAGTGTCATAGCATCTATATTTATTCTTCGGGCATGTATGTTTAAGAAACAAATTTAATTTATATAATGATATGTAAAACTAATATGGAAAAATCAACCGTATTTAAGCAAAAATACATGAATTCATCAAAGGCCTTATACTTTATATTATATATGTCAAGAAATATGTACAAAATTATACATAAGGCTGTAAATAAACATACATATTACCATATATTAATATTTGGAAAAAAAATTACAATCCGAATACATTTAAATCTCTAGTTATAAGACTTACATTGAATTTTGAAACTCTTGAAAATGGTTTGGCTCCACCACGAGGAAAACTCTTCTCTTTTAAGATAAAGACCATTTTGGCTTCAAATCTGCAGCTTCAAGTGTTGAATGCCCACTGTTGCATTAAACTATGAAATCAGTCTGTAAAAATATGTAGGCTTAAAAGTCTGAACTTAACTTGGCTTCACAAAATCTAATTTCAAGAAATCTATAAAACAGGAATAAATAAAACTAATGTGAACACTTTTTAATGACAATAAAAGAGTTCAAACCTAATAGGACCTAGCTTAAGCTCGTTATTATTGTTGGGACTTGAATAATTCCATCCACTCAATAGAGCATTTTAGTAGGTGAGCCTTGACCAGCAAGAAGATAGATAATGCCTTCTAAATGGGCTTTAATGTCTTGTTTTACTTGTTTTCTTCTTATCTATGATGTATGTATGATCTGTACTATTAATTACAAGAATGAACAAATAAGCATCAACAATTTTTGCTTTGTGTTTTAATTATGTACAAGATATTGAAACCATTAATTGATGTCATGGTGACCTGGTGGTCTAGGGGTAAGGTGTCAGACTACTGTGCTGGCGGCCAAGGTTCAATCCTCAGTCCCAGCACAGATTTATCTGATTACCAAACCCTTCCTTCCCCTCTGACAAGACATCTTGTGAATGTGGAGAATGCCAGGCCTCCACCGTGGTTCGGATTCCACGTTAAACTGTAGGTCCTCCATTTCATCTCACNTGTAGGTCCTTCATTTCATCTCACAATCACCCTACCATTACACATTAGCGTAAGTGTGTATAACCCGAACAAGTAGTAAGACGCGGTGCTAATAATAATAATAATAATAATAATAATAATAATAATAATAATAATAATAATAATAACAACAACAATAATAATTGATATAATACAATTTCCAACAGGTTATGGGCCCAGATACGTTTTTAAGGTTCAAGTGAGAGTTTAAACAGGAGTTTTGAGTGTTATTCATGATCGTTTGTCTGCAACACTACATCAGTTTGTGTTGGTTAGCTTATGATTCGATTGAACTCAAAAATTGTGCTCGAAATGTTATCAGTTAATGTCAGTAATTATAAAATAGAACCATTAAATAAAAATAATTATGATACATGGGAAATACCGGCAAAAGCAGTCCTCATTTGCTGTGGGAATTAAAAATCAAGATTATGGAAGAATTAAATGCTAAACACAAGGATGACCTAAAAGATAAGCATGAGGATGCATTTTTTGTTAAAAAATTTAATAAACATCACCAAAATTTTTGATCTGGTCAAGGTCATCAAAATAAAAATAATAGTGGTAACATGAACTGCCAAAGATGCAATAAGTATAATCATAGGGCGGAAGATTGCTGGTTCAAAAGAAAAAGGAATCCACCTTCAAAATTCAAAATTGAAGAATGTCTTTCAATAGGCCTACACCCATCACCACCCATGAATTCTATTTGGTGTTTGGATAGTGGATCTACCTCACGCATGTGCTACGACCAAACAAAATTTTCAAAACTATCTGAGCCAAATAATCATGGCATTCTCAAACTCTCATCAGAGGAACACACTGCAAGTATTTCAGGTATTGGTCTAGTCAAAATTCAGCTTGATGATGACTCAATAGTTTCCTGAAACTTTGCATGTACCGAGATTGACCACAAATCTTCTCTTTGTTGCAAAAATTACTGATAAAGGTTTTAGTGTTATTTTCAAGAAGGATTGCGCACAAGTTGTAGATGATCATGGTAATCTTATTCTAAAAGCAACACGATACAATGGTCTATACTATTTTGATGCAAACATGTCAGAATATGCAAATTTATCTTCAGGAATTCCTGAAAAGTCAAAAATTGAAATGTGGCAAAGAAAATTGGGTCACATAAATGAGTCTGATTTAAAATTAGCTTTGAAAGATAATCGCCTCAAAGGTTTACATTTTAACACCAATGAAAGTCTTGGTGAGTGTGAAATATGTATTAGAGGAAAATTCACCAGACTATCTTATCACATTAGGGAACAACCAAAAACTGTAGACAAGCTGGATATAATACATTATGATGTTGTAGGCCCCATGCACACCACTTCACCTGGAGGCTACAGATATTTTATTACCTTTATTGATGAGGGAACTCGCTATACCAGAGTATATATATTTCCTGAAAAATAAAGATGAAGTCTTAACTACTTTTAAAGAATTTAAAAATGAAGTAGAAAATTCGACAGAAAAAAAGATTAAATATCTTCAGCGACAATGAAAGGACAAAATATAGAAATTTAGAGTTTTGACAAATTCTTATCAGATTGTGGGATTAGAAGACGTTTTTCCGTTGTAAGATCACCCCAGCAAAATGGATTGGCCGAACGAAAAAACAGGTCACTGCAGGATAAGGCCAGATGCCTACTACTGGAATCAAATTTGCCCCACTCATTTTGGGCGGAGGCCATATATTGTGCAAATTATTTATTAAATCGTAGCCCATCTAGGATTCTGAAAGGTGAAACTCCATATCAAAAGTGGATCTGGTCATGTACCTTCAGTTCATCATCTTCAAGTTTTTGGATACAAAGCGTTCATGCACAACAAGGACTCCAGCAGAAGAAAATTTGATTCAAGAGCCAAAGAAGGCGTTTTTATCGGATAATCTGAAGCATCAAAGGCCTATTGTATTTGGGTGCCATCCCAAAGAAAGATTGCAATTGCGAAAGATGTAAAAATAATTAACAAGCTCTACTATGAATCCAACCAAGAACCCTCAAGTGGTGATCCATTCAGTGAAGAGTACTGTGAATAACAATCAAATACGCCGAAAAAGGAAGAAAACAGTAACAGTCGAGAGATTTCAGTAATAAGGAATGACGAGAATTCAGATGAAATTAATGTAGTCGCGAATGACAGAGATGAAAACAATGAAGGATATGAAGATAGCTTGGAGAAAGAAGGACAAAGATGTTTAAGACCAAGAAATACAATTAGACTACCCTCTTGGATGAATGAATATGACATGTCAGCATTATGTGAAGTTAATGAAGCTCTAGAAGGGCCAGATGCAGAACAATGGCTTGAAGCCATCAAAAATTAAATCAAAGCCCATATAAAGAATGATACTAGGGAATTAGTGACAAAACCAAATGGAGCAAATGTAATAAGTTTCGAAATGGTGCTAAAAAATAAGTATTCACAAAATGGCTATCTTGAGCAGAGAAAAGCATGGCTTGTAGCTCAAGGATTCTCACAAAGACCAGGACTTGACTATGGAGAGACGTTATGCCCCAGTCGCCAGATTAAGCTCTATCAGAACTCTTCTTGCTGTAGCAGTCGAAGAAAATCTAAAAATAAATCAACTTGATGTCCCAACAGCTTTCCTTAATGGGGATAGACGAAAAATTATTTATGGAAAAGCCATAATTTCTAGATAGAATCCTATGCAACATCATGGTTGAAGAAAGTGCTAATAAAAACTCCACCATGTTCAAAAAGATAAAGAAAATGCTTGAAGAGCTACGCAAACAAAATGTTGAAAAGGTATGTTGTCTTAAGAAGGCGTTGTACAAACTAAAGCAAGCAGGACGGCAATGGTTCTGTAAATTAGATTCCAAACTTTGTAAATTAGGATTCATCCCTTCACAGGTTGATCCTTGCATCTACATTATGATCAGAGGGAGAGAAAAAATATTGGTTGCAATTTATGTAGATGATGTAATCATTGCATCATATAGTCAAGAAAAATTGACTCATATAAAGAAGGGGCTTTTGAACGAATTTGAAATGAGAGATTTGGGAAATCTCTTATATTGTCTTGGTATAGAATTCGAATGTAAAAATGGAACTATTTCAGCTTCACAGAAGAAATACATTGATGAGATCCTTCATAAATTTAATATGGAGACCTGTAATCCTGTGAGGACTCCCATGATTCAGGACTAAAGTTTACCAAGGCGTCAACAGAAAACCTGCCAAATTTTCCATACCAAAATCTGATTGGAGCCCTTATGTATCTCGCAACAGGTACAAGACCGGATATTTCACATTCGGTAAGCTATTTAAGTCAATTTAATAATCGTTTTTCTAAGGAGCATTGACTAGCAGCAAAAAAGGGTCCTCTGTTACCTTCAAGGTACCAAGGAACTGTCTCTGATCTTCCAAAAGACTGGAGAACCATTGACCGGATATGCTAATTTGCAAATTGGGGATCATGCTCCAATGATAGAAGATCGTACACAGGGTACTGTTTTAAGTATGCAGATTCAATGATCATCTGGGAATCCAGAAAACAAAGAACTATTGCTCTATCTACTCAAGAAGCTGAGTATATGGCCTTAACAGAAGTGGCAAAGGAGGCAGTGCATTTGAAGCAACTGCTGAACGACATGGGATCTTGTCAACAAGCCATCCAAATCTTCAATGACAACATGTATGCCCAAAATTTGACAATGAATTCTAGAATAAGTTCCCGATCAAAGCATATAAGTATAAAAGAACACTTTATTCGTGAAAAGGTTCAAAATGGGGACATTGTTGTGACATACAAGACTTCTGAATACATGGAAGCAGATATTTTTACAAAGGGCTTGGCAAGCCCCAGACACACCATCTTGAGTCAAGCTGTTGACTACATCCTCGGCTCTAACGAGTGAGGGAGAGTGTTGGGACTTTAGTAATTCCATCCACTCAATAGAGCATTTTAGTAGGTGAGCCTTGACCTGTAAGAAGATAGGCGATGTCTTCTAAATGTTCTTTAATGTCTTGTTTTACTTTGTTGTTTTCTTCTTATCTATGATGTATGTATGATGTGTACTATTAATTACAAGAATGAACAAATAAGTATCAACAATTTTGCTTTGTGTTTTAAATATGTACAAGATATTGAAACCATTAAGATATGTCATAATACCATTTCCAACAATTATTTTAGATAAAAGTAGAATGATTGATTTCAGACTAACTTTGTAGATAAGAATTAATGTAATGTCCTATAATTGTGGGCTAGCTCTATAAATATACAGTAAAAAACAAAATACTTGAATTGAAATTTTTTGAATCACTAGGCCTACATTTAACCAGGATTCAAACCCCAATCTTCTTGTCATCAGCAGTCTAGATCATTGCAAGTCTGAAACCTTAGCTCAGGCGGCTACCGAAGCACAACTCTATCAATTCATTAAAACTATTACTCCGATTTTATTTTAGATGGACAAACATGCATCAGTAGGCCTGCAGACTAAGCTTCAAGCGTGTTTAGTATAGTTTGTTGACAATGGAGAGGTTAGGATTTGAATCCCAGTTGAGTGTACCGAGGGTAGTTTTTCATAAATGGTTTCTCCCACTCTCCTCCTAAGTCTATCTTTTTTGGAGTCCTTCCTAGTAAATTTGTGTATAGAAAAATGTGAATAGCCTTGACACTAGGTAATTCCTCGTCTATATACTCTTTGAGCTTGTATTCCTCAAGTCCGAGTATTTTATTTTGTACACACAATTAGGAAAAGTCAAATTGTGTAACCCAATACTTCATCCAATCAAATTTGTAAAGATAAAACAATTTCGGAAAATGGTGTATAGCCTACCCACAATTAACATTTTAATAAATTTATTTTTGGTTCTATGTTTTAATTCAAAATAGCTTAACAATATTCAATATACCTAAGTAAAAGTTTTTATGAATTTTGAAAGAAGATAAATGAAAATATGATTCATTTAGAAAAATACTATTTCATTCACAAGCATTGATTTTTTAATTTTGACTACCAAATCAATGTTAGTTTTTTTATCTATGATTGTATAACCATATGTCCGTATCAGCAGTTCTTATGAAAGTTAAAGCTGATTGACCTTCTATGGCATGCTAAGGACCAAGTACAAAACTTGCGGAACAGGATATGTTGACAAAGCATTCTATTTTTACAGAAACTTAGGCCTACAGAAATAAATTATTTGGACTTTAATGAAACTTAGCACTAAAACAAAACAATATATAGATTTATATACCACTGGTTTGTAAATTTATTTAATTTATCAGAGAAGCAAATTATTCAAGGAAATTAAACAATTCAAATATTAAAATTAATGGTTTCGGGCTTTAGTCACGTTGAAGACTTAAACTTATAATATTTGGATTTAATTGCACAAGCCATCACCATTCATTTTAAATAATGTATGTTGCGAAGACAGTCATAGCGTTTTAAGTTAATTCAACGCGGCTCAAAACCGAAAATATAAGTTAAAATTCAAACAACAGCCACAAAAGCCTTTTAAAAAAAACATTCAAATATTGTTTGTGTTCAACTTAAGTTAGGTTAGGTTGAGGCGATTCATTTTATGACATTTCAATGAATGCCAAGGTATTAAGGCATTATATTAGAACCATTACCTGCTGCTAAATAGCCACAACTTCTAGAGTAAATACAATGTAAATGCATTTTTTTTTTTAAGTTTACTTACTTCTTGCTTCTTAGTTAAATTTCAAGTTTATTGGAGAGCGGACTGTTGAGACAATCTAAATTAATAACAATAGGTTAGGTTACACACCACATGGCTCACAGCCTCATAGAAAAGGGACAGGTATGGAAACGACACTCTAATGTTGGCAAGTAGAAAATCATCGCTAGCGCTTGCGGTGTTAGTGCCGCGAAATACAAGATTCATGGTAGGACGTTTCACTTGGAACACAACACATTTTCTATTGCCGAATGTTAATCAATTCTTTTATCAAATTCAATAAAATATAACTATCCATTATTTAATAAATAAACCACGTTATATAATGTAAAATCTAACTAAACTCCTTATTTAAAATACATAAATTGCCAAGAAAACCGAAATGGCAAATTTTACATATACAGTGGAGCGTCGTTAATCCGGATCGATCGGGACCGGGACCCATCCGGATTACTGAATTGTCCGGATTTTCAAATGTGCTTTCAATAACTTTATATATACATATACGTGTGGTTTTTCTTTTCTGTGAACCTTCTTCAGAATATAGTTTTGAAGCAAAACATTGCAAACTGTCTTTGTTTGCTTTAATGTCACTAGTGGTTGAAGTTCACACACCATATATTTTAGCGAGAGATGCACCACTTTACCCTTTAGACGGTCTTCGGAGAATTTCTAACTTATCCTCTATAGATAAAAATGTATGTTTCCTTTTATTTGATAATGATGACATGATTAACAAAGTAAAAATATATACCGTTTTAACTCGCACACTAAAACGTCACAAGGCAACTACAGTAGCTCCATGGCTTCTTTGGTGCTGACTGACAGCTCACAGCTGACCTATGACAATCAACATTTAAGTATGTACCTACATTTAGACTGTCATAAGTGACATCTGCTAAACACATGTTTTTGCAGATCATATGGTTCGGCGTAGGTATACATAATTTGGTCTGGTAATTTTTAAATGCTGTCAGCTGTGAACTGTCAGTCATATCCCTTATCTATGGGGCTACTGTATACTACTGCTGTAAAGTTTGTAAATGATAGCACAGAACTGAGCTGAGAGGTTACTGGCTAAGTCATTGAACTCTCAAGGACACCCTCCCCTACCTGCTCTCACCACCGATTCGGATTTGCGACGCTCCGGATTTTTGACGTCCGGATTTCCGACGCTCTACTGTATTTCATACTGCCTTTTAGATGGACTTTACGTCCAGCATATGCATCAGTGGCGGCTCGTAGCTAAAATTAGTGGGGGTGCTGCTCCAGATAATTTTTAGCCTTTGTTTTAAAATTGTGTAAAAGGGGAAAAAAATGTATTCTGGAACTTGATAAAATCTTAACAAAACAAAAATACTTTTTACTTACTTTAACTTAAGTTGTTACAGTTCAAGCTTGATCTAGTCATTTAAAAATGAAATCCATTCTTCTTGTTTTAATTTGCACTAAAAGATCAATAGTTTTCTCCTTGATCTCTGGATGACAATTGAGGAAATTTTTCCCCATTGAAAGTACTGCAAGCGTTAAATAAAAGAACTGAAATAAAAATGAATCAAATAGAATAGTTAGAAGCAGAGTAATAATTTAATTCTACACTTTATCACATTCAAGAATATGGTACACGGTTTTTAAGCACAACACACGCTTAGATAGTCTGAATATAAATTTTCCCTATGTCCATATAACATAACTTGAATACAGGGAATTTGACCTCTATATGTAATAAGGACCTCGCTTTAAGGTTTCTCTTCTCCATAAGTTCATTATTCCGTTTTAAGTCCTTATGACTTCACAATATCCCATGGCACTGTGGATGTCATGCTCAATGTTCAAATTTTAGTTTGGCTACAAGCAGGTTGTCTAACGCCTTTATTTGAGGACATAGTTAGGTCAGTATCTCACAGCATTCTTGTTGGCACCTCATTTGTCCAAGTATTTAAAGTTTGTGTGTACTAGATTTGATGTATACCCCAGGGAGTGGGTAGTGGTATAAATGCACTATCGAGTGCTCTGGCAGTACCCACTGGGAAAGGACCGGCCATAGTACAATTTTGTGTTGACACCTGATTGTTAGCCATCTGCTAATGTAATTGACAGACCATCCTCTTCCCATTTATTATTTAGTGTGTCTATGGAACCTTTCTTAGTTTCAAATCAAGCAATCTAGCTTGGCCGACATTTAGCTGAGAAACTCTAAAACTATAGGATTTGCAGTTATATTTTTATTAGTAATTAATTCACCATGTTTTCTGTTTAGACCCTTCTGGCGGTAGTCTGATGCTAGCCCGGTTGTTTTGGAATCCAATACTCTCTATCAACTTAACTTATTTTTGAATGTTACCGTGTCGTCTTGGACACATATTCTCCAGTACTAAGGGAAGTTCCTATATTTTTGGAATTGTTAAATCCTATCATATTTGTCAGTTTAAAACTTAACGTTTTCCTCTATAAGTCTAAGAGTTACATTTTTTCCTTAACCAATTTAACGGATATTTATTACTGTTTATTATTCTTAGATCCTGGATTTAATCTTTTTTATCAATTGTAACACTATATCATCTTTTTATGTTTTTTTTAATAATAAATCTATTATGGTTACCTATTTAATTCTCTTACTCTTATGAAATATTTCCCAGTCTCTACTTTGCTATACATTTACTTTGTAATAGTTATCGTTACCTCCTCTACATATTAGAGTGAAGTGGAAATAACGATACAAATGGCTTAATAGAACATATTTGTGTTGTTTCTATTAAGGCTTATTTCACAAATTGTTACCAATTTAACAATTTTTAGAAGTAACCAAACAAACACATATTTCTCTAGTCATTAGAACAATAATTGATAGAAAATTATTTAAAACTGATCAAAGTGAGAACATTTGAAGAGTAGGTACAAGGGGAAAAGAGGAAGTGTCACATATACACATTTTAATGGAAAAGAACTTTTATAGTTATCTCAAACCCCTTAAGGACTCAATCGAATAGTTTTTAAAAATAATTAACTACAACATGTAATATGTCATAGCCAACAATGTTGGAATTGCATCACTGACTAAATTAGAGTTAAAAAAAATGACTTTTCCCCCTTTTCCCTGGTACACTTTATTTGGTTACACAAACATTCAAATATTAATTTTTTAAATATCTAAAAATGTGTGGTTTGGAAAAAAAATGTATTTTAACTACAAAATCATACAACAGTACATCATATGTATAGGGGACCTATATGTAACAACACACATAAATAACTCATTTAGAGCTAAAAATGGATCCCCCCCCCCCACTTTTCCTTGGTACCCTTAATTTGTTTACATGAATGTTCAAATATTTTTTTATATAAATATCTAGAAATGTGTGGCTTGGGGGGGAAAAAAAAAATTGTTACCACAAATTCACACAGTAGAGCATATATATATATATATAATAAACCATTTCATAAATAAATTTATGTCATAACCGCTGAGGGTTGTTTGTTTTGATTTACATAACATGAGTGGATGCACGAGCTATAAAGTGCTGGCTTAGCATATATGATGTAATGGGCTAGAAACATGAAAGGAGAATGCTGACCATTCACAACAATATGTTTTCTAGTTGGCTAGAAAAGGGGCCATAGCTGGCAATAAACGCCTTTTATTATTTGACATTGAGGCTGTCACAATTCCATCGATACTACAGACAGTTACGCTATCCGATGCTGGACCATGTTAGACTACATCTTTGGGTCACCAGTAAGTAGTACTTGTACTCAAAGGGCATCCATCAAGCCCAAGGTCCCGAGATCTAGTTCTGTAGGGGTCACATTGTTATACCCCAACCAACCAGGTCATAACCGGTCCTTGCATGGACCCGGTATAGCTAGTAGTTAGTACACTCTTGCAAACGCTACCCCTGCGTCAGGAGAAGGGATGCGCTTGCTGCGCCAACAACCCTTCCACCTCTGTCTGACGGACGGACGAGGGGGATAAAAGCAGCTGGCTCCCAACTCAGATCATCAGTATCAGTAGAAATACTGGGCTAGTACGACCGGTACTAGTTTCTAGTGGCCTCGCCCACTGTAAGGTATCATTAAGTGCTTCTTCAAACATAACATCGGGTATGAGTTATCAGTCTCAAGTTCTCCCTTCCTCCCTCTCTTCCCCCCTCCCTTCCTCACCACGCCGTTCTGAGTGCAGAGGTTTCTCCTCCTCCGCGCTGTTCTGAGTGCCGAGGTCTCCCCTCCGTCCCCCTCACTCTTCCCCCTTCTCCCAGCAACCTGGCTTCTCCCCTCCTAACCACTCATTTGATCATCCCCTTATCACCTGACATTCTCCCCCCCCCCTCCCCCGAGCTTCCAATGCCTCCATCAGTATTTCGGCAACATGCTCAGGAATGACATGGGCTTTAGGAAACGCGCCGGAAAGGCCCAACAAACAAGACAGCAGAACCGGTACAGGCAATAACCACCCTGCCCCGCCTGGGCCCAGCACTTTGCGAGCGGGATATCCAATTCAGGGGCCCACACACTACCAAGAGGTAACACTACTCACACCGGCTGTCAGATACCGGGGATTAACCCCTCCTGATCTACCAAGCCACACTCCTCACCGCTCACCCCCCCCCCCTTTTCTCCCGTACTCCCATATACCTTCCCCCTTACTCCCGCGAATCGCCCAAGGTACGTGCTCCCCCAACCCAAATCTCCCCATTTAGTCCCACCGGTTACCACCTGAGACCCCTCACTACCCCACCCCGCCCTTACTGCTTCTCTCCTACATCTGTACCCTACGCCAGCTGCTGAGACCCCCGAGTGGGCCAACTCCCCCACGCTAAGATTCACAAAGTCTTGAAGAACCTCTAGACGCCCTTCGACTGCGCACCAGTGCCGGAGTAGCTCCGCTATCTCCAGACCAGTAGAGAGGTAAACAATGAGCCACCAATATGTAGAATTTACCATGTTATGAAATAGGTTTGGCATTAGGTGTAGGAGTGTGTACAGAGCAAAATCAAATGAGGTGTGCAAAATCCCAGTAGGCCTACAAGCAACATATTTTAGGTAGGGTACGGTACATAAAAATCATGAGTATTTTTAAAAACTACTAGATACAAATAGTTATTTTTCCACAATTAACATGTATTCTAGGCCTAAGGTTAAAATCATAAGCCACAAATTACTTATTTCAAGGAATAGCTGTTTGAGTGTGAAATAACAGAATTTTATAAATGTGTGTACAACTCTTTTAGAATAATAAAAAAAGATTGCTCAATTAATGAAAACTAAACCAAATTTAGCCAAATATATTTGGATTTTTGTTTTATTTACAGTGGGATGTTCAATACGTACTTATAATTATCTATTAATAAATGTATTAAGATCCCTACTAATCCCTGACAACTATTGATTTCTCAATAATAAATGTTTATTTTAGGACCCTCAAAATAATTTGTTTAGGTATCTTAAAAAAAGAGTTAAACTTTAATTTTAAGGAATTGATGAATGAAAATGTTATTCACACTAAATTAATTTGTTTTCATATCTGTTTATATCTAATGGACTCCTTTTGCCTTAAGTGATTTTTAATGTACATCTTTTTTTAAATAAACTATTTCAATATGTTTAGCTTATTGAGTTTGTTACTAATGTTTACTATAAGTAACACAAAATCTTCAAGAAAACCTTAATAGAACGATTAGTAAATTAGACAAACAGAATTATATTGTTAAAAAATATATATTAGGTACACAAACTTTAGTGCAACTCTGAATACATTATCTTAATAATACTAGCTGAATCTCAATTCCAAATAATTTGAATTGCATGAAAAATAATCAACATAATAAGAAATAGAACATGGTAAGTTAGTGTTAATTTTTGTTTTGTTTTAATGCCTTCATATCACATTTATGTATTCAGTCAAGTGATGAAGTAATGTTTTGGGATCTGGTTGAGTTTGTCCCGACTTATATTATGTTGGGGATAAACCACTAACAAAAAACAAACTAAAACAGATTCCAATTATCAATTTTAAAAAATAAATCATAAATTCAATATTTTATCAAATATTTACTACAATTTATGAAATGTTTGATTCAAGTCTTTTAGGGTAAAGCTCATTATAACAGTTTACTGCACTATAGTTAACAATGTATTTAGCAGGCCTATTGATTACAAATTAATTACATAACAGTAAACAAAGTTAGTGTTGGTCAGGTTTTTGTAATGTTTAAACAGAATTATTATGTTAGGTTTCATAGTTTTATCACAATTAAACTAAATTATTACTAATAAACTTTAAAGTAAGCCCCAGTAGATAGTGCATACAGTCCCCCCATAAAAGATGCCAGTTAGAATTTTCTTTAACATGTAGTTAAAATTATCAAACTGTCAAACTTTTGATTTTAAATCATTTGAAGTTGATTTTAGTCAGCAAGTGACAATGACACAATGTTTTTGTTTTTTTTCATTCCAAAGCCCTCAATTAGTGGGAGATATGATTAAATAAACAAAATATATGATTGTAATTTTTTTATTACATTACTAATTCATACAAAAAATGTAAATACAAAAATAGTTAATTCATAAGTTCAAGCCCATAAAATAAGCCTTATACTACACTATAATAATGTACCATATTACATTCAAAAATGGCTTAAGGTAAAGCAAACATTTTTATGATCACATATTTTACAAAGCATAGGCCTACAGATTGATCATTTTTAATCGTTACTTTTCAGAAAAAATGGAGTAGGCCCCAAATGTATTTTATAAATTATATACAAATATGATTTAAATTGACCTCCAACAATTTTATCATTAATTTTTGTTTTTAGAAGTAAATATTTAACAAAATGTTATAACTTTTGAATTAAAACTAATAGGAAATATATTCTATTCATATTGTATTTTGATTAAAGTTTTGTTGATAATGTTCATCTTAAATTACCCACTTAAAAATATACCATACTTAATTACTGTACATTGTATAAAATAATGTTTTTGTATAAAAGAAGATATGGTACATAAAATATAGTTGTCACTATGTTTTAAGTCGTTTACCTCCAATATTTTTGAAAAAATATCTTGATTCTGTACAGAAATAATAGTGGAAGATATAAATTAATTACCTGCCTATCTTGTTTACTTAACATAATAAATAACTTTTAACATCTGAAATAATATGTGAAACATTAATTTCTATAGAAAAAAGAAATAATCACATATGGTCAAGAAAATTAATATTGTGATCCTAGTAAACAGACTATCAAAATATTATATGAAACTATTTGAAATTGAACTTTTTCAAAATATAACTGACAACACTTAAACTATTCCAAAATCTTCAGACTATTTGAAATGAGACTCCAAGACTTTATAAAAGACTTATGGCACACACAAGACGTAAGAAGGATTTAAAAAAGTTAAAGTTGGAATTTTATTCAATGTGTAGGCCTAATTAAAACTTATCAAGTGTCCAAAACTTTTGAGTTTGTTTTAAAATAATTTGAAGTTAAGTTTATGCCAGCAGTTGTGAATGTCACAATGATTTTATGTAGCTTTTTTAAAAAAAAACCTTGAAAAGTTCATGATTACTATGTGGTCCAATAAAGCACGAAACTCTTAATAGAGCATGATTGCGCCGTTGCTTTTTTCCTCCAATATGGGTTGAGGTCCCTTCTTTTCACGGGGTTCACTGGTACCCACATAGATCACTATGATGTTCATGAGATGGATCACGCAACAGCCCACAACAAACCTAGGCAATAAAAACATCAATCATTTTAAGCAGGAATGTCTTAACATGTAGAAAACAATCAAGGTATAATAAAATTTTCCTAGGAAGATCCTTTTAGAAAAAACACCAATATTATTTGCAGATAAAATGTATAGCATGTTTTATTAGTATTATTTTATTGATAATTTCAGAAGTTACAACTGTAGATCACAAGAATTGACATATTAATATGTGAATGTTGAAATAGTAACTTTTCTAGTTGTTAGATAAGTTTCTTTCAATGAAATTTGACTATACATCTCATAAGCAAGGTAAGGTAAATAACTGGTGTTGGATTAGTATGGAAAAACCCTGATTTGACATATCAAAAAGTCATTAAATCTACTTTCATCTATACACCAAACCATACTTTATGCTGTCCAAGAGATTGTGTCAAGTTTGATATTTGAAGAGTAAATATTGTGGCCTTTTGTCAAGGTTGGCCAAACTGTATTCATCTTATTAATAGATAACTTTCTTTCAGTGGTGATTCTACTTTATTACAAATATCATGATAAACAAGTGGAATTTCAATGTTAAAACACTAGCAATATTTCCTCAAGAGAGAATGAAAGATCATATACATGGCAGCTTGTCAGGACCAGCCAGACCTTGGCACACTTGATCAACCTTGTGTTGTTATTATTATTATTATTATTAGCACCACGTCTTACTACCCGTTCGGGTTATACGCACTTACACTAGTATGTTTTGGTAGGGTGATTGTGAGATGAAATGAAGGACCTACAGTTTAACGTGGAATCCGAACCACGGTGGAGACCTGATCAACCTTGTAGTTTGCCTGGAAGTAGTTCACACACATAAGAAACAAAGCTGAAAGTCCGGTGTTGTGAGTGCATCCAAATAAAATATGACCTGGACACAATCTGAGCATATCAGCTGAACTTGCAGGCATTAAGCCTTGATGATAAGAATCAGATTTAAATCACACTCTTTTGCTTGGTTAAAAATTTGAGATTAGCTACAAAGGTGTTTTTTTTTAGGTGCAACATGTATTACTACTTGTTTATAGTGATCATCATAATTGTCATAATCGGTGGACATTTCTACTTCTGTGGGTTGTCTGATCTCTCCAAGCTTTTCCCACTGCCATGAGACTCCAGTACACTCCTTTAGCCCCTTATGTCTTTCTGCGTTTGGTCCACCCATCTCATTCATGGTCTTCAAATTGTTGCTCCACCATTCTCATTACTCAGAACTTTCTTAGGCATTTTGTCCTCTTCTATTATCATCGCATGCTCTGACTAGCCTAATGGAACCTTTTACTCTTCAGCATTTCTTCTAATAGCTAAATCTTTAAGCTATCCCTAATTTTTTCATTCCTTATCCTATCTCGCATTGTAATCTTTTCAATATCTCTCGGAAACCACATTTCTGCAGCCATCAATCTATTTAGATCCCTCCTTGTCAATGTTTAGGTTTCAGAACCATATGTCAATATTGGTTGATAATATTTCTTATGTAAGAAGGATTTGGCCTTTTTTATCATGTTCTTGCCAGTCACATTTTTTGAAAGTATTTAGTTAGGAATGAGTAAGGTTAAATTTAGAGGCGATCTAGCTGGATTTGCGAGGAGGAAAAGAGGGAAACCATACAGGAAAATACATCCGCAATACATCCAACAGAGTTTAAAACCCTGATCTCTCTATCATCATCAATACAGTCTATTGCAAGAGTGACGCCTTAGACCAGTGTTCAGCAGCCTCTGGCCTGCCGACTTATTTTATCTGCCTGGCAAAAGATTTTGTAAATAGATTAGTGTTCATGAAAGTAAACTTATTACTATATGAGAAATATAAGATTGAAATTTTCTGCTTTTCGGCCCACCAAAATATTTAAAACCCATACAGTCCACAATAGTAAAAAGGTTGCTACCCCTGCCTTAGACTATGAAAACACTGAAGTGGGTCAGCTAAATCCTGATTTTATCCTAAATAACCATCTGGAAGGTCTTTTTTTCCTACCAGAATCCTATTGTACAGTTGGGTTCAAATATATATAAAAAAAACTTTCAGAAGGCTATTCCTAAGAAAATTATTAGGCTATGCAAAATAGCTTCATTATTTATTATTACTAGCTTAAAATCAGCATTAGTAATTTTTTTCAGGGTCTGTTATAATAGATGACAATCACTGTAGGAACTGTAAGTGGTGATGCACTCAAGATATGAATGGAGGGGGGAATTATTTGGGCCTTCCTTCTTTTTCCACTCACAAATGTTGAATGAATGTATTGGCTAAGTTTTGAGAGCAAACTTATTACTTAATATTCAAAAGGTACATATTTTCATTAATTAAAAGTACTGGTATCACTAAAACTGCCAATTAGGAGAAATCACAGAACTAATAGCTTGATGGTGACCTGGTGGTCTAGGGGTAAGGTGTCAGACTTCTGTGCTGGCGGCCGGGGTTCAATCCCCGGCCCGGCACAGATTTATCTGATTACCAAACCCTTTCCTTCACCTCTGACAAGACATCTTGTGAATGTGGGGAATGCCAGGCCTCCACCGTGGTTTGGATTCCACGTTAAACTGTAGGTTCTTCATTTCATCTCACTATCACCCTAACATTTCACATTAGCGTAAGTGTGTATAAACCGAACGGGTAGTAAGACGCGGTGCTAATAATAATAATAATAATAATAATAATAATAATAATAATTTGATACATTAAATCACCACCAATACCATATATTCCCCTAAATATATATTTCTGAGTGTGCCAATGACTGCAGGTCTTTTAGAAGGTAATGTAGCTTATATTTGCCTGAATAGCTGTTGCCAAACTTCCCTTCTTGAGGTTATTATGAAGACAGGAGGTAGCTAAGATAAGAAAATGATGGCAACATTGACAAACCAGCATTGCAATATTCGTTGTATTAAAAGAAGGGAAGAACGTTCTACCCACTAAGCCCGCAGTTCCCTCAAATGTTGCAACTTGGTGTAGTGATATCTAGAAAAATCTTTGCTATTTTTAAAACACAACATCCTGAACCATATAACCGATTGCCTACCAAAAGGAGTATCCTAGACTAGCCATGTTTTCTGAAGACCAAAGGTTCCCGCGGTCTTCTAGCGACATGACATTCTGCTGCAGTTTCTTGAAGAACTGAGCAGACCACAGACCAACTGCAGACCCACTGAACAGCACTAGAACCAAACATCAAACACACAACAGTTTAGAATTTGGAGACATATTTATTCTAAATAAACTAAGTTAACATTTTATACAGGTAACAATTCAACTCACAGTTTGTAGTGTTTATAAACCGAACTAAAAGTCTCGATTTTGATACCCGGCAAGCCAGAAAAAGTATTTCTATAAAATTTTAGTCTAGTGTATTTCACAAAATGGTAAATAGAACATTTGGGATATTAGTTATATATTTGTCCTAGATTTAAGGAAGTATTGGTCACTCATGTTGGTGAGTACATAATCTAAGCGTCAAGCTTGTCTAGTCTGATCCCCCAATGACCTGATGATTGGGGTTTGAATCCTGATGAGTGTATGCTTCCTCTAAATTCTTCCTTACTCGTCCTTAGTGTATATGTAATCAGTGTGATTAAATATCTAGAATCCGAATGGATGGAAAAGAAATACTTGGAGATCTTTGAAATGTGGTGTTGGAGAAGACTTGAGATGAAGAAGTGGGCAGACAGGATGACACATGAACAAGTCCTAAGAAGAGTGAGTGAAAAGAGAACCATTTCGGATTTGATTCTTCGGTAAAAAGCAAAGTGGATTGGACACATCCTTTGGAGGAACTGTCTTCTGCACGAGGCTAGAGAAGAAAAGGTTAAGGGAAAGAGGCGCTTAGTAAGGAAAATGCAAATATTGGCTGCCTTAGAGGAAATAAGAAAATTCTGGGAGCTGAAGGAGGAGGCAGAGAGACAAGACAGGACGTATCGGTGTCTAAGTTCAGTGACAAAAGGCTGTCGTAAGATAAAAATAAAATAATAATAATCACTACAAAAACAATAACATAAACAATAACAACAATAATTATAATAATAATAAATAATAGTAAAAATAGTTTGGCTTTTAATGCTATGTATTATTAGAACTTTAGTACTGAAGTATTAGTGTAAAGTGATTAACAACCAACATTATATATCTGTATGTTGGTCATGAGCATTGCGCAAGATCTAGCACAAGCAGAGGTCCGAAAGTTAAATATTAGGAGCCCCTGTGCAAGAACGTGTGTAATACCCCAATGCCAGAATTTTAAAATTTGGATTTTTTTCTGTCTGTTTGAAGCAAATAAATGCGTTGCCAGGGGTAGCCATTCAAATTAATTGCGTGGTTTACCTGGGCAATGCTGGGTAGTTTTGTGAGTTTTTAATAAATAATGAAAACAAACAGGTTGAAATTAAAATTGGTTTACACTTGTGTGTCTGTGCGAACAGAATTTTTCTTGATATTAATATAGATGTTCCTTGAAAGTGATGATGAAACTACTAAAACTAGTGTTCTTTTGATATTACAGAATGTAACTTTATGTAACTAAGCATCACCTTGAAATAACAATGAAAAGGAAGTTTTAGTAAATAGTTTGAGCTCATACTCTAAAATGTTATTAAAGAGGTATGTTCTACCGACTTAGCTAAGGTGTCATGTGTCAGGTGTCAGGCTAGCAAATGTGTTTTGACACTTCACTACCTGTTTGGGTTAAACATATATGTAGGTACTATTTACACGAAACAATTAGGGATGAGGAAGGTTGAATTTAGAGGATGTGTATTCACATTTGAGTGTAGGAACATTGAAAATTTATACAGGAAAAACCACCCTCGGTACACCCAACTGGGGCTCGAGTCCAGTCTATTGCGAAAATGACCCCTTAAATTGTTGTACACAGGAGTGAGTGATGGATATGTTAAATATGCGACCATACAAAGGGGAAAGCAGTTGACTTACTGCTTAGTGCATTCCATAAGTAGAGGCCCGGCACCCCAGTGAAGGCCCCTATGGGGGTGGTGGCCGTGTTGGTTACAGCAAATATGGCCGCTAGTGCAGCACATAGTAGCCCCGCAGCCAAGCAACCAATAGTGGCCACCCACACGCTGTATACCAGGAGTTCTTTGTCCGAGTGGAGGAGTTCTAGGACTGAAACAAACACAGTATTATTATAATAATAATAAAAAAAATCTAGTTCTTCTAGATGTGCTGGGACAGATGGAATTTCAAATTTTATGGTTAAAGGTTGTGCCAGCGTTTGCAGCCCTTTGTTAGCCTATATTTTTAACATTAGCCTGTCAAATAAAACTTTTCCTCTTAGATGGAAATAATCTGTTGTCATAATTATTTATAAAAAAGGGGCAAAAACAAATGCTTGTAATTATATACCAATTTATCTCTTAAACATTATCGCCAAAGTATTTGAGAAAATCATACAGGACCATACTTTCCACCACCTTAAAAATAAACTTTCAGATAATCAACATGCTTTTATACAAATTAAATCTACTGTCACTAAATTAGTAGGATTTCTTGGGCATGCTGCCCCTCAAGTCTCTGCCCAAGGTCAGGTTGATGCTATTTATTTTGACTAAAGTAAGGCATTTGACTTATGTTAGCATAGTATGATTTTCTCTAAACTTGGTAATTTTGGCCTTTCTCAATCATATGTAAATTGGTTCAGCAGTTATTTGCATGAAAGATCATTTACTATTAAAATTGATTCACACAACTCAAATATATTTTTAGCCTCCCTGTGGCATACCACACGGTTCTAATTTAGACCCTCTTCTCTTTAATGTGTTTATTGATGACATTGGTAAATATTTGAACTCATCTAGTTATTTACTCTTTGCTGATGATGTAAAACTATTTAAAATAGTCAAATCAATTGCAGATTGTATGGATTTACAAAATGATATATATTGTATTCTACAATGATCTTTTGAAAACGGAATGTCTATTAATAAATCTAAGACCAAATTTATAACTTTTATTAGGAAAACTAATCATTTTTTTACTTATAAATTAAGCATGAAAACCCTTTATATTAATGATCTTGGTGTTCATCCTGGATAACAAACTTTATTTCCACTATCATGTTGACCATGTAATTTCCCAATAAATTAAATTATTTGGACTTCTTAAATTTATTACTTCATCATTTAAGAAAGTT
This sequence comes from Timema shepardi, assembly GCA_902151425.1. Lineage (NCBI taxonomy): Eukaryota > Metazoa > Arthropoda > Insecta > Phasmatodea > Timematidae > Timema > Timema shepardi. The sequence goes on along the minus strand of CABFVX010000155.1, from coordinate 95,146 downwards.
GACTGGTTTTTATGTCTGTACTACGCCCTGGTTAGATCTAAGTTGGAATATGCTACTGTTGCTTGGAATTCCATTACCTTAACTGACTCTCTTGGGTTGGAAAACGTTCAAAGAAAATTTGTCTGCGTGCTATGATAAATACTTTAGTAACCGGATTTATTATGATTATGACAGAATCCAAAACCGCTTAGGGCTCCAAACTCTCTTCTCACACAGACTTTATTGTGATGCCATTTTTGTTTTTAATATTCCCCAATAGCAAAATTTCTTCAGTTATTAAAGGAACACCCATATCAATAATTTAAAATGTAGAGGTTCTGCCTATAATATTTAAATTTATTTTTTTGCATATTGTTACTGCTTTTAACTACTCTTTAGTTATTCGTTATTATTGCTATTTTTTATTCTTATCATTATTAATTACTATTTTATTCGTAATTATTCATCAGTATATATGATTATTTAGCTATTATTGTTTATCTTATTTTCTCGGGTAATTATATATATTTGTAAGGTACTTGTGTACAGGTCTTACAACTGTTGGCCAGCACTATAATAAAGGAAATTGAAATGAAAAAAAATAATAATAATATTAGCACTGCGTCTTACTACCCGTTAGGGTTATACACTTTTAAGTACTAATTACGCTAATGGATTAGGAATTGGGAAGGTTGAATTAGAGGAAGTGAACCCGCATTTGCGTGTCACCCGACCGAGATTCGAACCTCGATCTCCCCGTCCTCAGCAGTCGAGCTCAACACGACTAGCGCGTTAGCAAACTACGCCACCGACGCGGGTAAATTGAAATGAAATTATCATTATTGATATTGTCATTATTATAATTATTACCTCTAATGTACACTTTCTAAACAAACCAACATCAGCAAACCATCTACAAACAAATTTAACCTAGACAAGGGCTGGTGAACCTATGCCACTAAGAAGATTTTTTTTTTACACAAAATATTCACTGCTGGCCCAGGTTACTCTGTGTCAATTGCGAGAGTGACGGGTAACGTATACTACATTCATGGTAGGAATTACTCTCTCAAAGGTCTTTTTTTCCGACTAATATCCTAATATATAATAGATTTCTGGTAAGGAAAAGGCCTTTCAGAAATCAGTTCCTACGCTGAACAGACTTTATATGGATAGTCGAGGAACTGAAACGGTTGGACATGCTCACAGGGTGGTCTAAGCTCAAATCTTATTTTCAGTAAGCCTTGTGGGGCAGATATATATTTAATAATAAACTTAATATAGGCCTAAAAACAACATTTAATAATTAATTGTATTTTTGTTTGGTAGAATCTTTCAAATTTTAATGAAAAAAACCCAAAGTTTTTTTTTAATATTTGTTCTTGCACCGCGTCTTACTACCCGTTCGGGTTAAACGCCTTTGTACTAATTACTCTAATGGGTTAGGGATTAGGAAGGTTTAATTAAGAGGAAATGCACTCGCATTTGCGTGTAAGGAGAGTGGAAAACCGTTTAGGAAAAATAACCCTCAGCGCACCTGACCGGGATCAAGCCCCAATCTTCCCGTCTTCGGCAGTCTAGTCCAACATGAGAGTAGTGCGTTGGACCACGCGGCCACCGAAGTGGGTTGACTTTTTTTTAAATTCTAAAAATGTATTATTAAATATGCACGCACACTCACTTTCATGAAACAACTTAGCATTATAAATATGTATCGCTACATACTATTATTAACCAAATAAGTGCTTAATAAAATGCAATTATGACTGTTTTTTAAATATTAATATTTATAAGTGAATTATGAGCTGTTTCACACATCTTCCCCCAAGAAACACTGAGTAAAGGCCGCCAGTTGGATCACACTGCACTAGACCATTCGTAAAGCTCATATACAACACATTATACAAAATGTTCGGAAACTCATAGCCCAAACTACATACATAGCTTGTTTGAACCAAAAGTAATACAAAATCCCTCTTCACTTATATCCGGCAAACTATGCTAATACCATTAACCTGTGTCCAAAGTTTCGGCGTACAGCGCCGGGAGAGTAAAGATATGCAAGCATGCGTGTACAACAGGTTGCATAGGATCTAGGCGCACAGCACTGCACACCTCGACATCTTGGAGGACGGCAGCAGAACACACCACAATTAATAGTAAACAACACACCAGTCCATCTAGAAATGGGACTACGTTCTGAGGGTCATCATTAACGGCCCTACATCACAGAAAGTGCTTGTTTGCCATTATTACATGAGCAGTTCCACGCGCCTAGGTCCTATGCAACTTGTACACGCATTCTGTTAATAGCCTATCACCAAATGCGCAATAGAAATTGAATTATTCATAATGTACTTTGTTTAAAATGTAAATTGAAGGTTACGTTAGGTTAGGAATTGAATGGAATTATAGGTTGGGGCGAGATCATGTGCACCGACTGACAGGTATGTTTTATCCCGCAATTCGAGTGTGTGTGCTTATACAACAGCCCAAAGGACTGGTTGAGTTTGTATCAGATACTCATATAAAATAATAATAGGCCTAATACATGACTATGTTGAACATTATGGTGGCAAATCTTCTATTTAAAAAATAGCGTATGGCAACCTCCTTGACCGGGAGAAATATAATTATATTATCTAATTCAGTCACCTGTGTGTGTAGACTTTTAGCCACTCTGGTGGTATAGAACGTTGCCCAAGGTACATCTATGGAGGTTGACTACACATCGTAGCCACAATGAGATGAAGTGATGATAGTGATTATGAAGGTGTGGAGCCAGGAGTGATCGTTAACATAACTTAAGACTAATTAACCAAAACCTAATGACCGTTGGGTTAATTCCTATTTCGGGAACAATACACATTGTATAAGCCAGGAGTAGGTGACCTGGCGGTCTAGGGGTAAGGTGTCAGACTTCTATGCTGGCGTTCGGGGTTCAGTCCTCGGTCCCGGCAAAGATTTATCTGATTACCAAACCCTTCCTTCACCTCTGGCAAGACATCTTGTGAATGTGAGGAATGCCAGGTCTCCACCATGGTTCGGATTCCACGTTAAACTGTAGGTCCTTCATTTCATCTCATATTCACCCTACCATTGCACATTAGCGTAAGTGCGTATAACCGACGCGGTGCTAATAATAATAATAATAATAATAATAATAATATAAGCCAGGAATCGAACCCGGTACACCTAGGTTAGTAGCCAGGTGCGCTGACAACTATGCCGGTTGTGAAAGTTGTTTATTTAAACTTAGTAATTTACAATACGCAGTATTTAATAAAAGTATATATTTGTTCTGTCCAAACTTCATCATATGATAGCCCTGAGGTGGTAATCTCCTGATAATTAAAAAAATATTTATTTATGTAAATATAAATATTGTTTAGCGCCGAAACATGATTTTATTATTTATATATATGTTATAAAACCATTGCTATAATTATTAATGAAACCTTACGGGCAAGACCTAGGATGATACGTAAGAACGTTAGTTATGATGACGCTAGCAAACCACCGCTAATGTCCACTTAGCGTCCACTTAGTCACATTCTTACATACAGTCTCTATGGTAAATGCCTCCCTCCTCTTTTGAAATGATGAATTCTAGTAGAAAAAAATTATGTTTTTATAATCTTTCTGATAAAGCCATCTCTAATCTGATATACAGTATAGTAGTAATAAGTCTGTTCGCATAACCCTGCGGCCGTATTTTATTTATTTTAGATCTGATAAAGTCTAGTAGTAATAAGTCGGTTTGTACAACCTTGTCCCTATGGTCGATGCCTCCTCCAAGCAATTACACGATCCAGCCCTGTAGAACATAAGACCTCGTCAGCTGGAACACTCCCACGCCGCCCTGCCGAGCGCCGACACAGCTGCCATTATTTGGAAGCGCTTACTTTCACTCGCCAACTACAGTAGCCCAATGACTTCTTTGGTGCTGACTAACAGCTCACAGCTTTGAAAAGTTACCAGACCAAATTATGTATCACTACGCCGAACCATATGATCTGCAAAAACATGTATTTAGCAGCTGTCACTTCTGACAGTCAAAATTTAGGTATATACATATATGTTGACTTTCAGAAGTCAGCTGTGAGCTGTCAGTCAGCACCAAAGAAACCATGGAGCTACTGTACTCTTATCATAAAGCGCGTCAGCGTCATTTTTCCTAAGCACTAAGCGCCTGTCTAGACTTTTAACTTGGTTCTTGAACAAACAAGTATAGATGGGCAGACCTTGTTCACTGTTGAAAATAGTTCGCGAACAAATAACAAATTTTAGTTCAGTTGTTCGCGAACAACAGCTTGTAACCCGCTTAGATGGACAGTGGCGCTACTCTACTAGCGCAGTAGGCTAGACGGGGAGATTGAGGTTCGAATATCAGTCGGGTTTACTGAGGCTGGTTTTTACAAAATGGGATTCCATTCTCCCTCCACGCAAATGTGGGCACACTTCCAATAAAATAACCTTCCTAATCCCTAAAACCATAAGCGTTTTAAAAAAAGGAAACTTTTTCAGTTCACTATTTTCAAAAAGTTATCTGTTTAAAATAAACCAGCTGAATTCCGTGTCCTGTGTGTAGGCTGAATATGAATAGGCTGTGAGAGGATTTGCACTAAAAAGGAAATTAAAACCAAAGGATAATCTTTTACAACCCTCAGTCAAATGATAGTCGCGGGCTCGCTTTGAACGGCATGACGCCCGGAGCCACCGCTTGTCTGAGGTAATAGGATGAGAGACATCGTGAGAAAAGGCTACAGTAAGTAGTGTTTTTGCAGTTTTTATAGCAAAACTTGTTTTGCCGAAATAAATAAAATATTACTTCAGTAAGAACATAGAATTTAATTTTCTTCTCGTGGTGACCTCAACCGTTCTTGAACATTTGTCAAGGGTGTCCTGACAACTGTATCTATTCATTTAGAGTGTTGGCATCTAATGCCGCTATTATCATGACCAATATTCCATAAGTTGATACCAACTTGTGAAGAAAATTAAACTTTGTTTCTATTGGAGCCATATTTTATATATTTTGTCAAAAAAAGTTTTGTTATATAAACTTCAAAAACAGTCGCCTTTTCTCGCGTCCCCTAAAACATCACCTTACGTAAGTTCGCCAACATTCACCTGGACAAAGTATGAGGAAATACTTTGTAGAAACCATGCATAGTGCACACTTTCAGGAATTAAAACGGCCATGGGCATATAAAGTTTTAAAAAAGCAAAAATTTACCGGAATGTTGTAATGATATGGAATTACACATCTCAATAATTTTTATTACTCACATCTTTATTCAAAATTACGATATTTTAAATGAGAGCGGGTAGTAAGATTTATTTGTGTTAAGTTGCAAGGTATGGTGACATCCTTCTACGCCTCTCTTTAAAAAGACAACGCAGTTTTGTGGACAGAAACGCACCTGGATGGCCGGCCGCAACTTTTTTCTTTTGGGAAGCTTCGAGAAGGAAATGTCGCTTGATATACCCTTTCAGGGTACGCATCTCTTCACTTTCCTTCCTGACGAAGAGCCGTGTAGGTTGAGTCTATATAATCTTAATCTGTGTTCTAAATTTCACGTGTCGGGAATTATCATGCATATAACGTAATAGTCGGGCTTTTATTAACATCTACAACGTGTGAAATATCTAGCAAAAAACTGCTTCCCTACTTAAAATAAATAACTGTAAAACATCAGAACTCTTAACTTTTAAACTAAGACACCATCCCTTTTTAATTATTATTATACAGAGCAGCAAACTTGGACCCAATTCAATAGTTATATCAAATGTCACCCTAATGGTGGCGAACAAACATCAATATATCGGACTAGCTCTTTTAAACGTTACAATGTCATGTATGTAGATATAAATTTATATTTCACTAAAATATTTTGAAAATAGGAAAGCAGTGAACCACCTATTCTTATCAACATTTGCATTATTCTACTAGAAGACTCAAACGAATAAAATACAATAATTTAAATATATTTTAGCCAAATTTGGTAAACACTTGTAAATCCTATTTTAGGAACATAAAATAACAAAGTGTCCCCTTTTAAATAATTATGTTTGTTATCCAAGAAAGGATGGTCAGAGTAATTTCGATTAAATCAGTGCAAATAAAATGTTTTGAAGTATTCTATTATCGCCTTTTAGTTTAAAATATCGAAAATAAAATGTACTGTAATCTTTGTTTATTTTAAGTTTTTCTTAGCACCGCTTTTTAACCTACTACCCGTACGGGGTTTACTCATATATCAATCATATACTAACTAGGCCTACACTAATGTGTTAGGGATGAAGAAGGTTGAATTTTATAGAACGTATTCCCGCATTTGCGTGGAGGGAAAGTGTAAAATCATTTAGGGAAAACCAGCCACAGAATACCCGACCGGGATTCAAGCCCCTATATCCCCCCTTTATCGGCAGTCCAGTATAATTCGAGAGTGACGCCTTAGAGCTTAGATCGTTAGATCATTGCATCGGATATATATATATATATATATATATAAAGTTTTGTGCATTAAGAGTAAATAATAGAATTGAAGTATCAAAAGTTGAACAAGAAGGTGACAGATTAGGTCACTGTGTTAATTAATGTCGTTCCGACTTTCCGTCATGTAGACCATTATGGTGAGTGAGCATTTCACTTTAAACATGTACGTGTAAGTAATCCACATCTGATGAGCATGTGGGTTATCAAGTGTAATTTTAGCGTATCTGTTTAGTAAACTTTAAGAGTATTATTATTATTATTATTATTATTATTAGCACCGCGTCTTACTACCCGTTCGGGTTATACGCACTTACGCTAATGTGTAATGGTAGGGTGATTGTGAGATGAAATGAAGGACCTACAGTTTAACGTGGAATCCGAACCACGGTGGAGGCCTGGCATTCCTCACATTCACAAGATGTCTTGTCAGAGATGAAGGAAGGGTTTGGTAATCAGATAAATCTTTGCCGGGACTTTAAAAATAGTAAGTGGAGCTGTCGAGCTATTTAATTATTTTCATCGAGTTTACAAGAATTATTATTTAATTTTGAATTATTAACTTGGTCTACACGCCAACAATATAATATTGTGACAACGACTTGAAGTTGCTTGGTATATAGGTGAGGTAGCCCAATGACTAAATAATTTTATAAAAATGGAAATTGATAAAATAAAGAAAAATGAAAAATAAACTAATAAGAGTAAATTTAATTAAGAAAGCCCGCCTGAGGGAAAATGTGGGAAGAATCCATTGCAAAAAGCTGACATTTTATTTATTCTATCTTCTATAGTAGAAATAGTTAAAGATAGCATTATTGTTTAAATATTTTTGACTCTTTTTACTAACACCAATTGAGTAATATTACGGCATTTTTGCCTTTATTGTTTATTAGAGACATTGAGTTGAGTGTGTTGGTTACAAATGGGTAGATAGGGTTTTCCTGGTCAAGGCCAAATCATGAATTATAAATTCAGTTATTCGAAGCTTCTCTTTTGAAATACGCCCTAGAGTTATAAACGGAAACATTCCGGTGAATTTTGAATCGAAAATTTTCCAGTAATCATTTCAGATCAATGAATCATATAAACGATTACAAGGAGATTGGGGTTCGAACTCCAGACGGGTGTACTGAGGGTCTTTTTCCTCAATTGTTTTCCCTCTACTTTCATGCAAATGCGGGTATACATCCTCTAAATTCAACCTTCCTCATCAATGGCTCATAAGCGTTATTAGTGAATGTACGTATAGCCTGAACTGGTAATAAGACGCGCTGCCGAGAAGGGGATGTATTTATAAAGACTTTCATTATAGTATCGAAGTGTAACATTTTTGCATGTCGCCACCAAGCGCTATAGTCAATACCAATGACGTACCCAGGACTTTGGTTTGGGGGGAGGGCTATTTGAAATTGTACTTGAGGAAAGAGTTATAAATATAAAAATACAAAAGTTAACGAAGACTATGTTTGACTAGACTATAGACTAAACTTATCAAATAGATGAGAGAGTGTGGCGACACCCTCATTTTGATAACTAAAGAACAAACTAATAGTAACAGATCAACAATTTCACGATATCAACTGGTCCTTTCACAAACTTCATAGTTTAAGAAATGCCAGGAATCACGCCCAATGACACAACGATCGTTTTTAAGGAGATCTCAAAGAATTGTCTAGAAAGATCCATAAGTCAAGGTCGTGATTGGTCCACCTGTGTGGAAGTTTTGAAAAGCATGGGCCGCGATGATTGGCCGATAGGCGTGTGCGCTCCAAATATGAGAGCGACAGAATTCCGAACGTTCTCAAAAGGATATCTCTCACCACATATCGACTCACTGACTAGATATCCGGCATCCCAGCATCATTGATAAAAAGCTACTCCGAGATAGCATGAGGAGAAGAAGAAGTTAGAATATCTTAGGCATCCCAGCAGCTACAAAGAAGAAAAGAAGGGGAGGGGGGGGGGGAACTAGTCCAACAGGAATTCTAGAATAAAACCTTACATAATCCAACACAGTGAGGGGCTGGTGTCACTAGCAAGTCCCCTGGTCTTGATACCTCGTGGGGACCATTACGCACTATCGGAGTAGGGCTTACCCCATTGTACACCCTGGTGCCCAGTGCCCGCACAGCTCATTACCACCCCGGACAGTAAGTAACAAACGCCCTTCCC